>JANRGW010020972.1:0-23091 GCA_024733675.1 Psilopsiagon aymara
GTGGGAGTTGCATTCTTTCGATTCTCCTTCCCATCCCTCCAGGAGCAGAGGGAAGAAAAAAGGGGAAGTGAGTGAACGAACTGCGTGGCTGATTTATGGCTTAAACCAAGACACACGTAGGCATCAGGGACGCTGTTCTGCTGTTTGTCAGTGGGACCCTGGAAAGTGTCTGTGTGAGAATCAGTCTGAGAGGAATAAGAGAATACTGGGATCTGGCAGAAGTTGTAATATTACAGAAACCTTTTTGGGGCAAAATACAGTTGCCCCTTTCAGGATGCTTGGCATGCATGGAATCTGCTCCACCATGGTTCCCTAGGCAAGTCAACCTGCTTGGATGGTACCACACAGCTGATAATCCACGTAACAGTTGTCAAAAGGGAAATATAAAAGATGTCTGTTGCTGAGTCAGCAACTATGGCAAAATCACTTAAGTGAACATTGCTCATTATAATGTTGCAATAGCAACGCACACTTCCACCCCAAAATTACCCACCTCCAAGGTACAACCACCCCTCTCTGAGCATTTTATGTATTTTATTGGCTATATCTTTAAAAGTGAGAGAATTTCACACCAATCAATAATAAAAGAATGGATGACTACAGTCACTCAAGCTCCACCTGAAAGTGAAGTATAGAAGTATAGAAGAGGGGAGCAGTTACAGAAGACTCCATTGCAACCTCTGGGATCAGTCAATGGGCTGAACCTGTCTTCTCCCCCACAGGAACACCTCTTAGGCAAGAACTTTATATTATGCATGCTGAATGACTAACTCACACGAGCTGTTATTAGCGATTATAGTCTGGTTGTGTATCACTTCAAGCTTGTTTTTGCAGACAGTATCTTATCACCATCAATCTCTGAACCTTATCCTGTCACAAACTTGTGTTTTGTATAAATCTTCAGCTGAAGTCCCTTTATATAAGTCTCCAGAGACTTGAATAATTGAAATAAGCGATTTCAATTATTCTGGGGGACACTGTCGGTGGAGGTCTCTGAATAGGTTGGTTGAATCACGCTCCAATTTGGTGGTCTGTAAAGTAGGGTCCCCATAATGGGACACTGGATGGGCTGATCAGACACAAGGGTCCCGCCTTTCTTGGGAAACTGTCCAGCTGGTCAAATGTAAAGGGTTTGAGGACACCCCCCTTGTAATGTGACAGTAAAATTGGTGTGATTGGCATATGGGACAAATTTGGACAGGGAAGTGCAAGCAGTACACAATCCTTTTAGACATAAGCCCTTGACCCATCTTGACACTCAAATTGAATCCACATGCACCCAGCCCCTCTAGGATCTGAGGATCACCTGGAAAGCAAGGGGGGGGGTGTCCTTCTTGAACCTCCTGTGTGGGAAGGTCATCCAGAGGAAGAACATAAAGAGGTGTAGGCAACCACCAGTTCCTCAACAGCTTCCATCCCTGGTCTTGCGATGTGGAGGGTAAAGTCAGTGACTGCCTCTTTCTGTTTGACATCAAACTTCTTTCCAACTTGCAATTTGGAAAACATATTTTGGTCATCTTCTTAATATCCTAATACCTTCTAAAATCGAGAGAACTGCCTCTACAGCACCACATTGACTGTGGCTCACAGGAAAGCTGCCAATCCAGGTACAGAGGTGGTTTATTACAAGTTCAGAAGTTACTATTTTGGCCTTCAGTGTAATGCAAAGATTTTTAAAAGATGTTTTAATGAACCTCATAATTTATTGCAGATTCTTCTCATTCAACATCAGTGAGAATTTTACTAGTATACTGTAAATCTTCCTACTTACATAAATGATATCTTTGTTTAATACAAAATATTAGCTATTTATGGTTTCCCTGCTGTGTCATTTGCAAAGTATCTTACAGGGACAGAAAGAGAACGTGTCAGGTTTAATGTAAAAACCAGCCCCTTTTCTGGTAGGGATTAAGTCATCTAAGAAATGAGATAAAATAAATACCATTTAACAAACATTTCCATTTCCCACAGATCCATTTTCTATTACCAACTGGCAATATTTTTTCTGTTGCTCTTCCTTGAAAGACTCTTTGACCTTTTTCCTTTTCAGTCCCCCATCCCTGAAAGATACAGAAAAGAAACAGCCTTGAGCTCACGTCAGGGTGAAAAAGGCAGAAAAACATCACACTATTTAGACTACATATTCAAAGCAGTTTTCAACCCAAATCTTGGCTTTTGCAATACAATGCTAAATGATTTGTACTGTAAAGACGTACACAACACAAGCAATGCCTTGCCTTTAACCGCGTATTTAAAAAGCAGATAATTTCTTTTCACCCAGTACTACCTGCTGGCTACATTCACCTGTCACATCCATTTCTCTTTTTATACTTTATTATTCTATTTATCCTAGTGGAATTGTTCAAGGAATAAAGTAGTATTTTTCTGACTCAAAGTCAGGAAGGATGATGGGCTACAGTGCAAGCAAAGCAAATTTGGAAGAATTTTTAAAGGTTTCCAAGCTAACATTTCAGAACACCTAAAAATGCTTTAAACCCAACCTCAAAGGTGTTGCTTCTTACCAAGGAAGAACAGACATTCCTGCCCGAGCAGCAATGACAGCCTTGACTCTGTTGGCAAAGTGAACAGCATCTTCTTCTTCCTGACAAAGGATGAATTACTTGGTTTGCAGCTGAAACATTTAGTGTCTTACTTACAGAGATACTTCTTGTTAGACAGCAGGCACTTGGGTTCATGCCAGGCCCTCAAACCAAATGTGACCTCCAGGGCAGTTCCAGCTGGTCCTAGGGAGCACTGCCTGGTTTGCTACCATTTGATGCCAAAAAGAACTAAGTGGAAGGCTCTGTGTTTTCTGGGGAAATCTCACACACACAGCATGAGGTCATAGGTCTGGCCAGAACTGGAGATACATCTGCTCCCAGTACTTCAGCTGTGGGATAAAGCTGCTGGCAAAAGATAAGCTGAGTATTCTGCAGGGCTGAGAAACAAGGAAGTTAAAGACAAAAGCATCCCTGTATGGAGTGAGGAGAAGGCCTGAATCTATGTATTACTTGTAGAGCAAAAAAGGGAGGTCTGTGACAGGCTGAGGGGAAAGACTCCTGCAGCATAAAACCACATTTTAACACCTCTTCTAGTCTCTGAGAGGACAGGAAAGCAAGGTAGCTGCATCCAAGTAAAGATGGTGTTTGGGAGCAACAGGGAGCATGATGCAGAAACATCTGAATACCTGCAAGAGTCATTTTTACTTGAAGATAACTAACCCACATAAATCTGTGCTCACTTAATTTTCAGACCACAGTGCTGCTTTCTGGCCTTTATCCATTAAGCTGTCAATAAAGACTTGCAAACATAATGCCAACACACCATGCGTAGTAATGCAGACTTCCTCCAAGACAACATTTTACAAGCATTTTCAAAGCATATGACAGCATAAGTACCTCTTTGACCATTGGTGGCAGGTACCACACATTACAGACAATAGCCCAGCTGCTAAACATATTAAAAACATAGGTCATCATGGAATGTTTCGTGCTGTTCCAGAACGCATCTCCAAAGCGGGGGTCATACTAAAAAACAAGAAGAATAAGCAAAAGGGCATGATATGCTACCTTAGTTTAAATCACATAAGCTGCTTTTTTTTTTTTTGGCCACTAAGTCACAGTTCAACTTGTTGAATGAGGGAGAAATCACACCTCCAAAAAGCAGCAGTAAATTCAGAGTAAAGCTCCACATTTCAGCATTCATTGCAAGTTTTTAAGTAGACCTCCTCAAGCAGTACAGACCACAAACTGTGACAGACACATTGAAAAACATCTGAACAAAACAGATCTATTAAAAATGTAGACTTGTTATCAACAGATACGCTGAATACAAAGGTTTCCTTGGTAATGCACACACCAGTTTTAACGATTTCCATGAGAATTTCCATAAGAAATGCAACATTACAGTTGCAGAAAAAGCAACTAATGTATCTAGAGCTAGATTCACTCAGAAAGCCTTGGAAGTGCCAAGGACAGCACCTTCATCCCCAAAGCACACAAGAGCAAGACGCCCTAGGACAGAAAGAAGAGGCCGAGCTGAACATGCAGCACAGCAATTGCCACTGTGCTTTTCAGATTGCTCCTAACCAGCTGTAAAGACGCTCAGCATACTGCACTGAACTGCAAGACACTGCTCAAATGAAAAGATTCTGTTCTCTCAGGGCTTATTCAGTACCTTATTCACACAGAACAACCCCCTTTTAAGGTTCCCTCATGAACAGCTTCTCTGACATGAGAAGCTTCCACAAATAGTCGTGCCATGTTTGGAAAGCTGCAGATATGTTACCTTGATTGCTACCGGATGGATGGTTCCTCCTACCTCAAAGCTTCCCTTCTTAAACATCATTACTGATGTGTTGTTTATGCAGGTACCTGGCCAGAATTAAAATAGATTAAGAGTTGAATCCACTCAAAGAATGGTATCAGAAAATGAATCCTAAAAACTGTCCTTGCGGACATTTAAGTTGCTAGAGGAGAAATAAGCTTTAGTTCTGAAACAATCCCAGGGCCTGTTCTCTTCCATACTGTATGCTAAAGAAAATTAACTGTCAAAAAGCTTTTGTAAAGTACTAGAATCTGACTTCTAATATCTCACAAGAAGTAATTAATTCCACAGACTAAAACCAACTAAACACCTCACGTATAAAGATTGGGTATAGTGAAGTGCACTCAGTGGCAAAAAGTGAGAAGAGCAATAAAATCAATATAGTTGTTTCCTACCTTCTGGGAAAATTAAAATGGGTAATTTGGCCTTATCTGCAATGTGTTCTCTAATTCTGTGGAAAGAAAATAGAATTTCAATGTATGCTTTGTATTTGTATTTGGCCAAGAACCTAAAACACCCATTACCTCTTACTTAGGAGGAGAAAAGCCTTGCCCAATTGCCCTTTGCTACCCTAGCCTCAGTCAGGATATATGTTAGTTTCAGGACTTTATCTCAAGGTTCAGTCTTGCTAATTGCAAAAGTCGGTTTTTTACAAAACTACCATTTTAACCCAGTTATCATGAAGCTAGAGAATGGTGGTACTTGAATCATGTAAAAATCACTTCCTTATCCTTGACAGGTTTCAGCTATGAACGCAGTCAAATTCTTCTTTGGACTGACATATATGCCATATTTCAAGGTTTCATGTCTTATAGGTTCATAACATCAGTTTTATAGTATCTAATGATTCTCTACACATAGTGGAAATATGCCACTATTTTCCCATATTTGCTGCATCACTTAAAAGCAAATGTATTACCGCTAAGCAGGTTACTGACATACGAAATCTGTCATTTTCCTGTCTTTCCTCCTATGACTCAAGAGCATGCAGTTCCTCTCCAGTCTGCATTAAAGAACGAAACCAAAACATCAGACATCAAAAAGAAAAAAAGCATGGGAGGACCCTCTCCATTTTTCTAAGGACAAACTGTCACAGGCATTTACTTAACGTTAGCTGCATTGCACTCTACTTCATGAAGATTTAGGATGACTAAGAGCAATCTCGGTGAGCACCTGAGAATGTAAGAACTGCCATGCTGTCAATCCTGTTCATGTCCTTGAAGTCCAACAAGCTGTCTGCCAAGAATCAGTATTTCAGGTATGGACAGCAGTATAGGCACTAAACAAACAGACTACACTTTTCCAGGGTGGTCTTCCAGCTTCTAGCAGCTAGATGGTAGCACCAGTCTCCTGGGGTTTGTTTGGTTTGGGTTTTTTTTGCTACAATCAACCTCTTTTTACCCTTTATTCACAGGAGATATAACCATCTTCAGTGATCACAGCTAATGAAAAACGTAGCATGACCTGGGAAGCAGGTGTACTGACAGAATTCCCATCTCTGTGCTGATATTCCTCAATCCTGCCTGTGGCAGACAAGGCAATTGTGGCAATGTGGAAATTCCCAGAGGTTATGGGGCAAACAATCAGAAGTTCAGGAGATGATTTCTACACCCTGCGCCTTCATTGATGGCACAGTTCCAAACCTTACACTGATGACAACCTACAGCTGCCCACCAAAAGGAGATGCAGGGTGAGAACAGCCTCAACTCAGGCTTGGACCTCACCATTAAGAGATCTGACAGGACAATTAAGCAAACACCTCACTACCTTACATTTCCTCACCACCTTACTTTTTCCTCACCAGATGACGGTCTTTCATTTCTGAGCGTTCAAACAAAACGTGCTGAGTGGTTTGCATGCAAGATTTTTGAATGAGTCCCAAAAACCCTCCATGTGTCTGGCCAACCTGCAAGCCCAAAAAGAACTGGTTACTATGCCTAAGTACTACACATAAATGATAAAATTCTGAAGACAAACGCATCAGTTTCTAAGCTCATTCACAAATTATACTAATCTTCTTGTTCAAAGGTGTTCATGCACTTGCCTGTGTCTGCCATTTTGCAGCCCAGAATGCGAGTTTGAATGCTATTGTATCCTACTCTTTCCACCAGTAGGTTTATCCTCTTACCCAACACTACATCTAAGGGCGTACCAACATTACCGATATTTACCAACTCTCTTGTTCATACCAAGGAATAGCATCCATCACTGGCCAGGATTAGAACATCTACTGGAGATGTGTGGTTGGCTACACAGATACCACCTTCCTGCGGTCGGTTTTCTCTGCAGTGACAACAACAAAAGTAATTACTTAATGTTTATTCTGCAGACTACAGGCTACACCCATCAGCTGACCCATCCAATGAGCATATATCCACAAACTGAGACTCACTGACAGAAGTATTTCATGCATACAGGTTATCTGCAGATCCACAGGAAGTGGAAGGACACAAAATATTTTAAAATACTAAACATTAGTATAATACATATTCAAACTTCTGGCAGTTCATTACAGCAGATAAATCATTTTTTCTTGTACTTTCAAGAGTCCCTTCATATTTCAGTAGTTTTGGGTTTTCACCAAAAAACAGTTTCCTTTTAGCTGAGAATATGAGACTTCATCTGTATAGGCATTTTATCTGCATAAATTAACATTCAGAGGCATATATCAAAGAATATTTGGACATTAAAACTCTAAAAGCAAAGACACTAGAGCATGTTTTTTCTTGTTTTCTAAAGCATAACCAAAAACTATTTCAGAAGCCCCCACTACACAAAGCTCCATCACTAAGCAAGCAAGATACTACAAAAACTTCCTGAAATACCATCCATAACTTACTTCAGGAGAAGCATGAAGAATAGCTACCAAAAAAATTGTCTGAAAGAACAGCTGAATATTTATGGTGACGTCCTTGCATGTGATTATAACACATGGGTGGCAAGCATTGAGAAAAATGTCAAAGTGTATATTTGAGAACATAGTACTACTTCTCCTTCACATACTCTGCCAACACGCCACAGAAAATACAGTAGTGCATGCAAACATCTTGACAGAGTCTTGGTCCAAATAGCTTCTTGGATCAAGTTGTACCATCAGAGTATCTGTGCAGTAACGGAATAAGAATCCTGCTCTGCAACTTGAGACATCGAGTACTATAAGAAATCAATACCCACCCAACAAGAGGAGGGTGGCATCACTCACCTGTTGTGGAAATGAACAAGGCCACTCAGGCATCGGACACCTAATGTGGCACATACCATCTGAACCTGGTTGGCCAGCCAGTGTTTAACTCTGAAATAAATGAACATACATTTCCAAATCTATGTAGTCATTCACAGAACAACATAATATAAACTCCCCAAATTATTCCCAATAGCTGTGATTACAAAGATTCATTTCACTAATGCCATGAGAAGAAGCTTATCAGGTATCAAAAATATTCTTGGTCCAGTCTTCTACTGTAATCTATTCTAAGCACACAAGATTCGAAGCAGAGAAGATAATAGTCAGGAGTTTGTTTTATAGATTTTCTCTGGAAATAACCACTATTGACTCATTCATTAACATTGATTTAATAGAAAAATATTTAACTGATTAATCACATTTGCATTTTTTGCACTGACAGGACATAACAATCTCATAGGACTAATATAGAATTGCTCAGGACAGATGATTTACTTGCCCTATTATGACTGAAGTAGAGCATACTCTATTTTCCACTCTAAGACATGCTTCCAGCAGTATCCATCTGGCTTCCATTGCATGTCCACTTTCAGATGCCACTGCCATACTCTCTCTTTTAGTGAGTGCTCTATGAGTTTACGGTAGAGAAAAAGTCACCCCATGATAGTCCACATTAACCCTCTGGACTCAAGCAGATTTGTATTTCAAAACAGCAATTAAAATCTTTTAAGTAATAAAAAAGGAATGGAAAGAGTCCTCAGAAAACACCTACCTCCCATTAGGAAACTGTCCTACTACTGTAGTGGCTGATATTAGCAACAGAATGGTGAAAACAGCCAAGCAGATGCTACAAAGGAAAATAATCTTAATTAAATCCCAAGAAGCAAAAATGGAAGATCATCTCACAATGGTTCCCTCTGCCACTAACAGCATCTAAATAGCAATAAAAATCAACTAAGGCCAACAGGATAATACGAGCACATGTTTTCCTGCAATTAATCCCAGACTGAGTACAAAACCTTGTGCTGCCTGCAGTCTGTCTTCCAAAAAGCACCACACCCTGATCTGAAGCTCTCACATGGTAAAGAAGCCATTGTGTTCAAAGAAGATGGTGAGTAGTGGCTGGTGTTCTTTAATGCAGATGAGATTTCTCAGTGCCAAAAGGGACGCTTCATTTCAATTTTTTAAACCTATCCAGAAATTTCAGAACATGCTTCCAGTCCAAGCAGTAAGCTACTATATAATCACTAAAATTAAATAACATTGGTTATTAATGACCGAGCAAACACAATATTGAAGCCGTTTCTACATAAATGTTGTCTTTTTAAGCTGCATATGTAAACTGAAGCAGGGTATGTGCTCTGGTATGTGATTGACTGGTATGATTTAAACATTCAGTCCTCCCAAAGGAATAAGAAATTTTAAAAGCACTTGCTCTTTACAAGAACACATGAATTTTTGTAACTGTTATTCTTGTAACCATTTGGTCAATACGATAAAGGATGGGTTTTGCTTAATAGACAATTTTAAAAGTTTGAAAATCTAATACATTCTATATGACTGTCTCTCCATTCAGCCCTGTGCTCCCTGAACATTGCCTTTGCTTCACATCCCAAGTGTTCAGCATACAGATAGAGACTGATCCTTTCAGCTGAAACAGTTGTTCCTTTACATAACAAAAAGATCTCCAGATCATTTCTATACGTATCTGGATTTTAAACCGAAATTAATTAGTAACATCCTGAACATGAGAAATGTGCATCTTCAGCACTTTTTTTTCTTTTAGGGATATTTGAATTTCGATGGCAACTTGAAAAATAAAATCCTGCCGGGTTCTTCTTTCTTCACTAGTCAATAGCATATTTCACATCTTTTGTCAAAAGCAACATGAAAAACAGGTCCCAACGAATTCCATCTGGCTTACCGAAAAGGCATCAGGAGGCAATACCGAATTAAGATCCCAATGACCCACACAATGGTCAGTTGCCAGCTGACATGGTGCAAGTTAGCATTGGTTCTGCTGAGGAGATTCCAGGACACCAGCTCCTCAGAGGAGAACCGCTGGGTGACTTCATCTTCTGCAACTGCCTCACACCCCTTCTTGAAGAAGTACATAACATCAGCAAGGTTGAAGCACCCTCCGCGCTGGCCAGCAAGCTCCTCTTCCATGGAGGTTTTCTCTCTCTGGATGATCCCTGCATGAGGAAATTAGTCTTCCTTCCACACAGTGGAATGGACAGTATGGATTCCAAAGACAGTAAAATACATGTGCTTTTTAGAAATACCTCTCTTCCTACTCCAAGCACTATAATTTCATCAGCATGTCTTATTTATGTACTGGCATTTAATTCCAGAAGTTACTTCTCTAATCCTAGGCCATATAATACCACTAAATTATTGAAGAAAGGAGAAGACCATTCAGAGCAAGCTGCAAATAAAACCTTGGCCACAATACCTACAAAATGTATGTACACACCTAGAAATGGCAAGAGTGTACTGCCAAGACTGAAGAGCCCTCCTGGTGCCTTGACTCAGCTTCAGGCAGTGTTTGTATAGTTGTTGCTATTGCTGCTGTTTAGTTTTACTTTTTCCCAGCTGATGCAAACACCTTCCTCTGCTACTTTTCTTTCTTCCCCTCTCCTTTTTCCTTTAGAGACACTTCACTATGAAGAAACTTCTAAGTGTCTAGATTTTCTCCCCCAACTTATACATTGTGTAATGTAAAAGCATTGTGTACATTTAGATTATCTGAATCAACACACTAGCCCCCATCACAATCACAAAACTTTCATCCAGCTGCACTTCAGTCAAACCTTCAATGTCCAAGAAATCATCAGACCTAAAATTCACTAGCTGAGAACCCAAGTAGTCTGTGTGACTAAACATGGCACTATAAGTAAAAGGATCGCTTTGAGAACTTAGCCCAGTCCCCTTTGGTCAAAGAAGAAAGGAAAAGTAGTTAGTTAGGAAGAAAAACAATCACTGCTCTCTCAGACTTTATTCCCATGCCTAGAGAAGGATGCAAACTGTGACTATTCTCTGTGGGATGATTAGCTCCTTTACTTGACAGATCCTGCCTTTTTGCATGCTAGAAGTTACAAGAAGCAACAGAGAATCCATACAGAATAAGGTCAAAAGCAAAGAACACTCATTCCTCCTAATCTTGGGGAGAGCGAGAGAGAGAGAGAGAGAGGGAGAGAGAGAGAGAAAGCTGATGGAGTCAAGTACTGCATACGCGTAAGAACAAGGACAGCTTCTCAAATGCTTATCGATAACATCTTTCTATACCCGCACTAGTCCGTAACACCTTTTAGTCAGACGACTCAACCATTCACCGATTGCCTTGCTTATAATATACTTAAAGTCTCTTTTGTAGGTTTATTACTTCAGCAGTGATTTGCCCATCAAACTCCATTTTGGCCATTCCAGTTTTCTTACTTAAAAAACATCAGATGCAATTTATATTCCTGTTAACTCTTTTCTAGGTGAGATTTTAAAATAGGTTCCTTCTAACAAGATGAATAGTGCTGTGTCACCTTCATTCAGAGATCTTACCAGTGGAGATTAAATTTTCAAGTGCCATCGCCTTCTGCTTTTTCACTCCCTCCTCAATCTGCAGGGTGGCCCACTGTTCCCAAAACAAGAAAGGCAGATGTTGATGGTTTTAATTTCATCATTTCCAGACATTCTATAATTACCTTAGGTGAATTGTCTGAGCTCTTTTATTGAAGCCAGTTCTTAGATTTTCAGCACAGGCTACCCTGCATACCTCCTTTTCATTTGTTACATAGATTACCTTTTGCCATTTTCAGGCACAAGCAGGTAGGTTTTTTTCCTTGGGCCCCACAAATTGCTGAGCTACCTAAGAGACTCTGTGAGGTCCCTGGGTCCAAAATTCTCTCTTCCCCAGTTAGCTTCAGGCAATAGAATGATGAGAAATGACATCTCTGACATTAGAGACACGGTGGAAAAAACAGATTTAAAATTAATTTTGAATAATAAAAAAGATTACCTCAGGTTTAGGGCATTCATGCAGTTTCTGTTAACAGAAAACAGAGGAGAGCATTTCGTATCCATAGCATTTCTGAAGTAGCAGTTTTAGTAATGAGCTGTCACCCTTCCCTGTCTTTACCTTTCTGAGTTAAAACAAGTTTCTCCTCCCTGTGAAGAGTAGCATAAAACTCCTCCATTAGCAAAATCAAATATACCAATATGCCTATTTTTTGAAGTTTTCATAGTTTTAAATATTTTCATCATACTTATATAGACCTATATAGTAGCTCTCATGAGTACTAGATATTCCTGTATTCCTGCTATTAAGGCTTCCCACCTACAACAGATAAGGACACATCTGTTTGTCTCAGGATAAACTCTTGCTAAATAGTTTATTCCCTCTTACTGATATGTGCAGCCTGTTAAGTCACCATGAAGCTTGACCTCAAATAGTCATCACACATTACAACATGCTGCATATGCTAACATCAACTAGCTTTTTGCCATTGTTAAGTTTTGCGTGCTTTCTACCATCTCCTTCTGTAGCTATTGAAGTTAAAGTCAATACCAAAAAGGGACACTTTATCACGGCATAAATAGGATATTACAGTTATCCTTAGCTGACTTTTTTTTTTTTACCTGCCATTTTAAAAGAAAATTAAAAAAGAGTAAGCAGAATAGGCAGTGATGTGGTATTTTAAGCTTCATGAAAGCTATCTACTATAGCATCATATTGAAAACAAACAAACAGCACAACCCCACCACCAAATAAACACCACAGATCTTTGCCTTGTCTATAGTTTCCAGTTGTTCCCTAGGAAAGGCAAACTGTACACCATCTCTCAGCCTTGTGCAACACATGGAGAGTCATTCAGAATTGGGGAGTCAGAAGATGTCATGAAAACAGCAGCCCACACACTGAGATAAGAAAGAATATATGGCAGCGGAATGAGAATGTCGCAAAAGGGAGTAAAGGCAGACATGAGGCAAACCTACCCTCTTTGTAATGCACTGTTGTCCCTCAACCCTTCCCCAGTATCCTCTAGGAGAGTTGTATGACATGAGGGAGGAATAAAATAAAAATCATCTAGATTGACAAATAAAGCCTTTTGCCTTACTCTCTGCTTTGCATTCTCTTGTCTACCACTCTTATCTTGCTCATCATGGTCCTCCTACATGATTAGGCACCTGCCAGTTGGCAAGCACTGCCAGAAATGAGTTTGTTCATACTGTCTCAAACAATTTGGAATACATCAAGGAGGCTGGCTTTTGACTCCCAGGTAGAAAAGGGTGATAATTGCTGACCAAGCTGACTCACCAAATACATGCTAACTAATTCAAATGAGCAAGACAAGTCAAAACCAAGAAAAAATTACACAGTTTACAAATAAAAACTCCTGCTTCATAGCACAGAGAAACAAAATTTACAGTGTATAGTTAAATAGTCAAGTAGGGGACAAGGCAGAAGAGAAAGAGCTTTCAACAGGTGAATGCTTACACAAAGCTTGTTTGCTTGGAAGAGAGCTGGCTGAGACAGTGTATGACAAAAGCCTACAAACCTCGACTGGCACAAAGCAGGTGCATAGGAAGCGTTAACATTTTCTCTTCTAGTACAAGAACTGGGGAACATCATAGGAAAGTGTTGGGCAAGGAAAAGGTACTATCTTTCCACAAAAAACAATTAAGTTATGGAGTGCATTGTCCAGGACATACTGCCAGAGATCACCTGAAATGGGAACAGTTACATAAAATCACAGATGAAAATCATCATGGGACACAAAACTCTCCTAATCCATGAACTGCCACTGGGGGTTGAAGTAACAAGCACCTGAGAGGGCATTCCTGGCAATAGGACTGTACAATCCCACAGTTCTTGGGCTTTTCATCAAGCAATTGAGTTGACGCCTGTCAAAGCCAGGCTGCCGGTCTGAGTCAAACTCTGCACTGACCCAGCAGAGCAGCTTCTATGCTGTCCTGCATTTGGTGGCATCTGTATGTTCTATTTGTTTTTAAAGATGAAATAAGGCTTTGCGATCACCTTTGTTTTTCACAGTATTGAGACAGAGCTGTCATGCTGGTCTTTGTTGCAAAACAGTAATGAAAGGATGTTTTAAATACCTTACAAAAACACAGATGTTGCAACTAAGACTGAATCTAAGCATTAAATGGAGCAACTTAATTCCTAAGTTTGCTGACTGAACGAGAACTCAGGTGCTGCGCTTTTCTCCTTCCCATTTCTGAAGTGATAAGGACACAAGAAGTCCAAACATCCAATGAGTGATGCCAGCTGAAATAGAGAAGACTTGGCAGCTTAAATCCAACAGTCCATTTGTTTGAGGCTTCCCGTAATTAAGTTCTGAACAAAATAAGGGTGCCAAATACTTCATTATATTGATTATTTTCTTCATAGGACATGACATGAAAAGCTATACAATATGGAATATTCTTTTTCTAAAATATCATTTGCGTTTTCCTCCCATTTTCTTTTTAAGTACAGTTCAGCATGTTGTTTGGTGTTCCATTTTTCCATACTGTGTAATCATTCTTTTTTCCCTCTCTTCTACATCCCACATTCTCCTGCCTCTTCTCCCTCTTATCACAAAAGTTTTTTCTAATCACTCATTACACTGGCATTTTTCAATCCTTTTCTTGGCTTTGTTCTCATGTGTGACAAAGGCTTTGGGGCAATTACTCCATTTAAAATCTTCCTATACAAAAAGAAGGTCAGTGAGGTTTTAGCCCAAGCTAAAAATCACCACTTACCAGCTTCTCATCCAATAGTCCTTTCTGCCTGGTACCATTTCCCCTCTCAGGTCCCAGACTAGAACCCAGATCAAATGATCTGTGTATTATATTGCATGTGTAAGGGGATGTGCAAGCAGTGTCTTTCCACAATCAGACAGTGAAAAGCACTGTGACAAATCTGGCCACTCTAGTGAGGGAAATGAAATAGGTTGAGAAGGGTCCCAAACATTTGTTTGAGATAAAAGCACAAGTATCATTTCTTTGGGTTGTGATGCACTGGCTAGTTCAGGATAACCATGTATTTGAAAGCACAGCAGTGAGTTTCTTCCACTAGCTTAAGTGTCTGCAACACGTGCCCACGCTGCAGGGAGAGTTTACAGCATATTAGCTACCTCAGTGTACAAGTGAGCTGTCGGCTCAAAGAAAATCCAGTCACTAGCTGGCTGATGTCTTTCCTACACATGCATATTTCTCATGAAACAACAACACTCCAACTGCCTGCAGAAGCTCAGATCTCATAAAATTCCACAAGATTCTTGACACATGGGGCTACAGCTGTTTAACATGTGTATTTGACTCTCCACAGGATTGCAAGATCATGGTGTATATTTCATCCTAGCAAATACACTTTCTTCCGCAGCTGCAGAATCATGTCCCTAGCATAGTTTTGCTAGTATAATTTCCACCAAACCTCATTACAGACAAGCAAACACAAAGCTTAGAGAAAACACAATATTCACAATAAAAGCTTATAATCATATAGGAAAGAATAACCCTATCAGAAAACAAACTGAATTCTTTATTATCATTTCCAGAAATATGTAATGGATAAAGGAAGGGTAATAATAGTAATTATGAGCCAGCAATTATGAAATTGAGAAATTACTCTCTTGGAGATCTTCTACTATCATACCATTCACCTCACCTGAAAAATAGGCCCCCAAAAAGCTGCAATATGAAAAAAAGAAACTCAAACATAAAAACCTCACAAAACCTAAAACCCCACAAATAAAAACAACTACCCCCACCCCCCCAGTTTTCCAAACCTTAGGTCTTGCTTTTGTAAAAAAGCTTGTTTTGCTCTCAAAAAAACCCCAACCAAACAAAACCAAACAAAATAAATAAAAAAAAAAGTATCTAGATTCCCCAATGGAGAAGCAGCAAAAGGTACATAGATTTCATACATAGAAGTGTAAGAGATTTCATACATAGAATCACAGAATGAGTAGGGCTGGAAAGGACCTTAAGATCATCCAGTTTCAACCCCCCTGCCATGGGCAGGGACACCTCACACTAAATCATGTTACCCAAGGCACTGTCCAACCTGGCCTTGAATACTGCCAGGGATGAAGCATTCACAAGTTCCTTGGGCAACCCATTCCAGTGCCTCACCACCCTCACAGTAAAGCACCTCCTTATATCTAACCTCACTTCCCCTGTTTAGGTTTAAACCTATTACTCCTTGTCCTATCACTACATAATCGCTACACACAGATTACCCGGTGTTTGCTCCAGTCACTGTTCATGCTGCTAAAACACTTCAGTGAAGTCAGGAAATCAAAATTACTTATCATAGAATAGTTAGGGTTGGCAAAGACATTAAGATCATCAAGTTCTAACCCCCTGCCATGGGCAGGGACACCTCCCGCTAAACCATGCCACCCAAGGCTCTGTCCAACCCGGCCTTGAACGTGCCATCATTACTCATTGCTTAGTAATACATCTGCAAACTTGGACTTTATCCTAAAACACCTGCAGCTCATAGCAAATTCAGGAAGGGCTACAGCTACGCTTTCCTTGAAAACACAGCTTGAAAAAATATCTTTTGATTCTAAAAATCCTTGATTTCAGCCGCTACTCTCCTTTTTTTCAAATTGACAAAACATGAGGAAAATAAGACGTCTTCCCTCTGCCTCCTGTTTTGCATAGTCATGTACAGCTATAAGAAGCAACGAAAAAGGGTAAGGTAAGAACTTTTGTACTATTTTTTTTAGTCTACAGAACAGACCAAAATAACTGCAATGAAATGGAGAATCCAACGTAGTGCTCAAGGCTGGATTATTGGTGGAACATCAAACAGTTGTTTGGTACTTCCTAGAGCACTGATATTCCTGCAAGATAATAAGTAGTGTGCTAACACATGATCAAGCATCTGCCTTAGCATTTTGAGCTAGCTGTCCAGTAAGGCATCTTATTTCACTATTTAGGCTAAGGACAGGAACCAAAGATGGTGTTTGTGCGTTGTCTCATTAGCAAGATCTCAGGTGACTACATAACAACTTAATTACTTCTTTTTTTGATAAATTAATCCTCCACAGTGTGAACACAAAGTTTTCATGCTCATACCTTGTTAGAAAAACTGTAGAAAGAAAAACATTTAATATGCTTTTCCAAAGAGAAGTACCTGCCTATATAAAGTACCACTGAGTGGGTCACAAGTCCCTCGAAGCTGGAAAATGCACAGGAGGAACCAAAATACAGGAATTATTTTCATGCCTGCCAACTGCAGCAGCAAAGCTGTCCAGCAACACCTCAAGTTTGTGTTTGATATGAGACTGCCTGATGAAATCAATTCTAAATGCCACAAGCCTCTTAATCAGGGCACCAATAAAAATATAATTAGCATAACACTGGCTTATCTAAAACACAAAAAAAAGTACTACATGTAAAAGCCAATATTACACATAGCCATGGCAGGGACTCATTTCCCATTGACATCAGTATTAGAAAAAACAAGTAAGCCCTCAAGTTAGCCATCAGGTACACTATGCTAAATGGCACTCATAGAACTGAAGACAGTCTCTGCCCAAGAACTCTTAATCAGTATTGAGAGAAAGAATTATAAGACAGAAATAAGACAGAATTGGCAAGGTAAGACAATCGTATTAAATAAATCACATTGTTACAGATATGCTCTACTGCACAAATAGATGGCTCTAACAGCTTAATAATAGTGATGTTACTAGTAATAAATTTTCAGCCACAAACAGAAAGTATATTCACAAAAAGCAGGTTTATGCCAGAAAGACAAAATTAATCTACAGGAAAATGGAAATATATCACTGTTCAATATGATGAATTCACAGCACCTACTTTTGGCCACTGATGGATATGAAAAGTCAGACTTGAAAGATTAAATGTAGTTCTGGCTTATTAAAAGTTCCAAAACACTTCTACTGATATTGGCAGAATCAGGATCTTAGCTATGACCTGTTCATCTCTAGAAAAATTACAGTTTTAGAAGGCTGCATCGATTCCTCAGATATCACGTAGCAGAACCTGTGACTACTGGATGCCTCAGATTTTAACTGGAAGAAACAAACACACAGTCAGTATTCTTACCTACAACAGTATTCATTAATACCATGCTATCAAAATAACCCAAAAAAACCACTGAAACTTATCTACATCTAAAATATGTGTTCCTATTACCAACTCTCATAAACTAATACATCTTTTTATCTATATTTGAATTGCCATGAAGCATTCTAACCAGCTTTATCTAGAAGCAATATAACATGGAATCTCTACTTGACCCAAACAACCTTCAAACCAGAACATGTTATAACCTGGTGCATTACTAGATTAAAGTCACCATTCTAAGAACCGTCCAGTAATTAAAGCTGCAAGCAAAACATCCAAGTAAATGGAATTCTTTCTGCTGACTTTTATGGCATCCATGTGCCAATGTACAGATTTTTATTTTTATTAAACACTTCCTGAGGCAAACACACAACTTATAAATCCAGTTCTCAACTTACCTCAAACATTGCTATTAGATTTTTCACATAGAAATGAGAAATCCCCAGTGATACTCGAAATACTGAAGGCAACAAAACTAACGCCACAAACAAAATTGTCCAGATAAACAATATCTTGCCCTCTGCAAGACCATGGCCCTCTGTATTTTCTTCCATGTTTGCCCCTTCAAAATGCCAACCTGCTGCCTTGCTGAGAATATGAGATCATCTGTAGTGGAGAATCCAGCAAACTTCAAGAGACAAATAAAACTTGAACATTCTAAGAGCCCAAGCTATCTCTAGGAGAAGGCTGCTGCCCTCTGAAGCCTGACAACACAGAAGCTCTCAATGATAATGTAATTTCTAACCCCTGTCCCGCCCTAACTCCTCCCACTTTTTAATTGATAAGCATTTACTCATCAGATATAATAGACAGGAGAAGAAAGAAAAAACATGGTAAGTAACATTATAAGCTAAGTAATAAGATACTGCCAATAAAGTAACTTGTCAATGTGTCAACTGGCTTTCACAAGGCATCCTACCAGTGAATTACAATACAGAATCAAGTAGGTGTTGCTTTCAGACTGCCTAAAATCTTCCCTTCTAAAACTCATTTAATACACATGAAGCACTTCTCAAACTGACATTTGCTCAAATCAGTGACTTATTTAGTCAGATTTTCTACTTCATGGCAAAATAGCTGCCTCGCTTTGGTGTTGGACCAAAGGAACCAAACTGAAGCTTGAGTTGCAAATCAGGCTTTTTCATTTCATTTTAATATTTAAACTAACAATTTTATTTTAATAATACCTGTGTAATCAAGATGCAAATTCCGTCAGGCAGGAACTGACAATACAATAAAACCTGTTCCCTCCACTGCTCTACAAGAAATTAGCCAAACACTATTATAAGGTTACAAAATGTGCTGTGGTGAAGTAACAAGTCAACCAGCTTTATGCCTATTTGATTACATAATTCAAATACAAGAGATAAGCAGGTGTCTCCTTCTATCCTATAGAAGGGGATAACTTAATTCAGTACTTTTTTAGGAGAGACACAGTTCAGCCTATTACACCAACCCCTCTTGTGCCTTTTTGTCTACATCACAGTAGAAACAAAGGTGAATAACTATCTCTAGAACGTAAGAGGAGCCAACCAGCTGCTCATTTACCACCTTATCACAGAATAAATTAACTAACCTTGGTGGAATGAGCATTTAGGGCATAACTTCCAAGATAGTGATATGCTGGTCCATGAAAGATCTTACCTTTGCACATGCTTGCATTAGCATGTCTGTCTAAAGCCAAGGGTATCCTTTTAAAATATCCCATTACCATTGTTTGGTTTGTGTTGTGGCGCAACCCCAGTACAAACAAACTGGATTCCTTAGAAATGAAAGGAGACACAAAGATCCTCTGTAGAAAGAGTACCCAATACTCTCCAGTCAGTAACAGAAGCGCAGATAGCAGAGTTGCACCACCACTAAGCCTCCTAGTTTATACCAGGTATCCAGGCACCAATAAGCATGCTCTTGACATACTGCAAGCTCACATGATAACAACTTGCTTCTTGTGCCATATAATGAGTCAAGTAGCTTTTGTACCTTTAGATTTGCTGCTGAATACCATCCCTCAGGTCCCTGTAACTACACCACATCTTCTTCAGCAATCTGACTTTTCTTTTCCATCTTTGTTCCATTACTTGCCTACTTTACCTTCCCTCCTGTTGCTGACCTGTTTCTGAGCCTTCTGAATGTTCTACAAAACCTCACACATTTGAGTTTTAATTCTTTCTGCCTTCCCACTGCTTTTTCTCTCAATGGCAACTGCAAGCCCCTCTCTGCCATTACACTGCTGCTGCCAGGCATACCATTACCCACTGTTCGTCACCTGCTTCACCAAAAGGCTGTAGTTCTAAGCTTATCTAGGAACAATGTTTCACTGTGAAACAGCTTTACTCATCCATTTGTGTTTAGCTAACATTCCTTACATTCTCATTTCTGGTCACTTCCTTGAGCAGCCCATGCTGCTAACATACATTCTCTAGGGTGGCATACAGTAGAAAGCTGGGTAGAGTGGCTGTTGACCCTCTGGCGCAATGCAGCACATCTCTGAAGAGCTACCTTCAACCTCGGCACAGGGGATTGGTATGTGTGTCAGTTGGGTGCTAAAAACTTTGTAGGCGGGAGGGTGGAGGTAGTTTCTGAGACCTGATTTGAGGCAGGAAAGGTGGGTGAAGTGGAGCACACCAGGGACACATAGTGACTGTGCTAATGAGATGCCTCAGCAATGAGCCTAAGTACACAAAAGAGGGATATTTCTTATAAGGAGAGAAGGAAAAATAGACTTCTGTACCCTCGGGGAAGGAAGGAGAGGTTCCTCTCCTGTATGAGAGAGAACTTGACATCCTGTGACACATAACCGTTTGCACTGCATGTCTAACCCTTACAAAGTCACATTCCCTGCCACTCCAGCAGCACTCCAGGAGCTCAGCCTTGGTTAATTTTCTGTCAAAAGTAGCTGGCAAACCTTATGTAAAGCATCTTTCTGCTCTTGGGATCATGAGCATGGAAACAACGAGACACAATGGTCAAAACAGGTCTACAGAAGCTCCAAAGCATTCAAAAGATTGCTATTAGAAATAAATCTGGGCTTGAAACGTATCTGCACTGTATGAAGGTGATGCACTTGTTCGCAATGTGAAGAAGAAAGGAAATTCTTTATTTCTCCAGGCAGCTCATAACACTGCTTCCTCTTTTCCAGTGAGAAAGCTGGCATAGCTTATTATGCTCCTGTCACAATCACTGACTTATTTCTTTTATTTTTCATTATTATTATTTCAAAAGAACCACTGAAATGTACATTTGTCAGATTCCAGTATCAATAGACATGCATCCAACACTATAAATGTTGACTGAATAAATACAATTTGTGATGGCGCTACATGAAATTCCTCAGAACAATAATTTCTTTAAGATTAAGCTCTGCCATCCACAAACTAAACAGAGCTTCTGCATGTCATTCCTCTACCCTTCTCGCATTTGTCCCTCTTACCAACAGCCAGCCTGCTGTAATCATGTCTGGTTTGAAGCTGGAAGAGCAACTTGATTCAGACGTGTGAAGGTATTGCAATTCAAATAAGCAGGCAACAACAGAATATAGCTTTGCTCATTTTTAAGGTCCAGTAAGTAACAGATGATGAATTTCTACTAAATTACTACAAGCAATACTTTATGATGAAGTACCTTATATGTTAGGAAAAGTCACGAGACAATGTGCAAAGCTGTCTTCATTTGGAAGAATGAAATACAACTTAGAAGAAAGGTATGTTGGTGACAGAGCAGTAATTCAAGAGAAAAGCTCCCTTCAATTTTACAATTCTCAATTTGACATCTGTGATCATAAGAAATTCACTTGAAACAATGAAGATATCCCTGATCTCCTAGGGAAATGAGATGGAGTGGGTGTCAGCTGCCTACTCTTGGCTCTTGATCCTTCAGGTCATTCCATTAATTTCTTATTGGGCAATGTTTTGCAAGCGTCTAAGGGAACTGGATATTATGACCCATTTACTTTTTCACTGCAAGGAGAAGTAAACACAGCACTGACCTCTGCCTGTCTATAGTGCCTTATATGGAAGGATTAAATTAGATATAAACAGGAGTGGCTACTCCAATGACTCCAAAAGCTGCCGGGAGGGATGTCACAGAGAGGAGAGTCTGCAGCTGATACCAGCCTGCTTTCTTGTAATACCTTTCTTATCAGACTACCAGAACATTGTATGTCCCCAGCAGATACTGTTCCAAAAGAGCACTGACACATCAACAACACAAGTGGTGCTTCTGATGTTCAAGTAATACATCCTCTACAGGTTAACAGAGGTATTTCAACCTGAGGCAAATGAGCCTATTTTAGGCTCCACAACTATCAATCATGGCCAATCTCCTATCAGTTAAACTTTTTTACACAAATATACACAATATATTGTTTACTCATTTTGAGCTGCAACATGATTAAAAGCTGCTTATATCTAGAAGTACACCCCAGCATTGTCAGTAGGTACATGAAGGTGTTAATACAGCTAAAATTGCTCTTTTGCCTTCAGTTGTAGGACTCCCTGGTATTTCTATTCAAGTTTTGCCACGTGACAAAGCCAACAAAGCAGACTGATCTACTTAGAAAAGCCCTGTAAGTCAATGACACAAAGTCATGGAAGCAAACCTGGACTGATTCCTCAGCATCTCTTAACATTCAGAGGTACCAACATTATGTTTTGCAGGATACAGTATATATAGTATATAATCTGTCTTTCAAACAGACCAGAGCATTCTACACTCTGATAATTCTGATGTGTGCACTCACACACGAAAACAACTAAGAATACCTTCTTTTCAGTTAAATTTTTACCTGCTGTTTAAACTAACTAAATAAAAAATTAAAAGACCATTCTGTTTTTTGCTTATATCTTCTCAATGTTTCAACCTCACATTCAGCAAACTCATCTGATTGCTAACTAAGGGTGACATAATCTGTAGCAGTTTTGTTTCCATTTATATCAAGACTGAGGTTCATGCTTCACTTGTGAAAAACCCTCCAGAAGGTCAGAATAACCTTGAAGCTCACCTATCGCATGGTAAGCAATGTCAGATGCAATATTCATTTATGGAAAGCACACAGTCTGCACACACTAAAGTCCAAATATCCTCTTCTCTGCATTCATACTCTAACTGATCTATGCCTGCTGCTCTTCAGGCTGTCGTGGTTTAAGCTCAGTTTGCAACCCAGAACCACGCAGTTGCTCATTCACTCCTCCTCCCTTTACACCCCCCTGGCTCCAGGAGGGATGGGGAGGAGAATACAAAGAATGTAACTCCCACAGGTTGAGATAAGAACAGTCCAGTAACTGAGTTATAACACAAACCACTGCTGCTACCACCAATAATAATGGTAAGGGAAATAACAAGGGAAGAGAACACAACCGCTCACCAATCGCTGACCGATACCCAGCCTGACCCAGCAGTGATCTAACCCTTCCGGGTAACTGCTCCCAGTTTATATAGTGGGCATGACGTGCTGTGGTATGGAATACCTCTTTGGTCAGTTT
>JANRGW010020972.1:26236-73075 GCA_024733675.1 Psilopsiagon aymara
CGGGGGGAGCGGAGGGAGGGGCCGCCGCCCCCGCCATGGCCGCGTCCGTCCCCGGGTTCACCCGTGGCCGTTGGGCGGGCGCGCTGCTGCCCAGCAGGACCCTGGTGCTGGGAGGGCCTCACGGCGTGCTGTGCTGGGCCATGGTGTTGCAGCGTTCTCCTTCCCCGGTACACCCGGCTGCAGTGCAGGGTGCTTTCCGTGCTGACAATGGCGGGAACGCGTGGTTGTTTCCAAACGAGGAGGGCGCGGGCCGCCGGACGCTGAAGTGGTGGCAGCAGCGCCGTGCCTGGCAAGGGCTGACCGCAGCGCTGGTCAGGCGGCCTGGCCTAACTCTCGGAGCTGGGCATCACCTGTACAGCCACAAACGGTTCACTTGCGAGTGAAAACAAGAGGAGTGGGAAACAGCTGAGTGCACATTCCAGCCTTTTTCTTCCTTAAACAGGAGCAGATACTGAAAAATGTGAGAGAATCTACTCTAAGAAAACAGCTCATCTTGGTAGCTTTTTTCCTCTCCTGAAGGAAAAACAGCACAGACACTGTTAACATTAGACGAAGTCCCATTCAATGGTGCTGTTAATGTGAACTTTTTTTTTCTCTTCCCCTATAAAGGAAGGATTTCTCCTTGGAGATGTGAAAGGTGAAGCCAAGAACAGCATTACAGACTCACAAATGGATGATGTCGAAGTTGTGTATACAATTGGTCAGTTTGTCCATATTTTTAAGTACCTTGTTTTCACGCTGCTTACAGTTGTCAGATAGGGCAGTCAACATCTTAAAGAGTGATCAAAACTGCTAGAGCCTGGGATCCATGTTGATGAAAACAACACAAAACAAAAAACCACCAAAGGGATTATTTTGTAAGATTTTAATTGCTCAGTAAAGAAATAAAATAATAATAATAAAAAAAAAAAAAAAAACACAAAAAAACCCCAGAAAACCAATTTTACTGTAGAAAATAAAATTGAACAAAAAAACCTAGCTCTTAGTTCCTTTAATAGCTCCTTTCCCAAGTATCTTATCAGGATAAAGGTGAAAATGAAAGTGGTGAATTTAAGGTGAAGGTAAGGATTTATCATGCCACTGGATCACTTAGTGGTTTTCCTTCTGGTAGTCAAGTCTTCTGGTCCTCATCATTTACGCTACAGGTTTCTGTTCTCCAGCCTCATCTTACTAACAGCATCCATGCCTTGCTGCACTCAAGTGAAATATTTCTTATTACATACTGTACCTGTACTCGACAAAACAAAGGGAAAAATAAAGTGCCCAATTTATTTTTCACTTAAAATATATTAAAAAATGTTCATAAGTGATTCCTTTTACATTTGAAAAATCAGAATATTTTTTAAATATTTCCTTTCTCAACCTTATTTAAACAGATGCCAAAGTATTTGCTGTTGAGAAATTACATAGAATTCTTTGTCTTCTACCAGTTTAAGTCTGATCATAGTATACAGAAAAATATACATCTTGAACTAACAAACCCAGAGTAATATTACCTTCTCTTTCCAGATATACAGAAGCATATTCCATGCTACCAGTTGTTCAGGTAAGACACTTGAATGAGCAGATATAAAAAATTTCACATTAGCTCTCTAACTTGAACTCTTCAAGATTTAAGCTTACATTACATTAGTGAGAAAACACCTGGCTGTAACTACAGTAGCCGTATCAACCTCTTGAAATGCCTTACGTTATTCCTATTCTGGTTTATCATGCCCTTTTTTGGTGTTTGTCTCTGCACACAGAAAGAGATACGGCATTCTCTACCTTCTGGCAAGCTGTGATACCATATAAACTCTACAATAATGTCTACCTACTAAAAAAACAAATAAAATGCATTGCTTTTCAAAAACCATGCATCCTAATGTGCCACCATAAAAAAAAAAAAAAAAAAAAGAAAGCATCAGCCAGAGGCTTTTCAGGGGGCCAGAAAACAAACACTTGTTAGAGCCATGGCAGGAGTGGTTTCAAGGACTAGATACTTAGATACAGCAGTGCAGGCTTACACCCCTGTAAGAGCAGAATCACAGTAGTCTCCTCAAATCTTTCTGAAAATAAACCCAGATGTTATTAGAAAGACATTTCATATCAAATTGAAGGCATCTTACTATTTTGTGGTTGAGAGAACACAGATGCTACCTGTAGCATGTCCCAGTAGCACTAATGCTGGAACAGCATCTGGGCTGTAAAAGACCACCTACGTAGCTATTTCAGTAATGAAATGAACTGCACTGCCTTATCAGAGAAGCTGTGTCAGCATATCTTTATGCTTAAAAGGTAAAAAAGCTATTAAAGAGAGATGATTGCCAGACTGCTAGGGAATAATTATTTCTACAGTTGCATTCTTTTTTCCTCTAATTGTCCTAATTTTCTTCTAGCTTTTATAATTCTGTAGGAGAACTGAACGAACTTGCCCTGAAGAAAATACTGTCAGGCTGTAAGAAGGTATTTTATTTTCAAACTTAAACCATACCAAGGAGCTCACTCAGATTTTGAGGGCTATTTCAGACACTTCTGGAATCAAGCCTTCCCCCTGCCCCCCTTTTAAAAAACGTTATACCTAGACACTTACACTGCTGGTCAGGGTAGCTGCATCATCTTTTACTCCTAAAACAAACAGATGAGGTTATTTTTGACTACAGTTTGCCTGCATGTATGTTACAACTTTATTCTTATTTGTTTTTCAAGTAAACAGTAAAAGTATCCCAAAGGTGTTCTACTGATTTCTAGCTTAAGCTCAGTTGAAGGCAGCTCATTCAAGCGGTTAAGCACCACTTGACCAAAATAAATTAGCTTTCTCCACAAAAGAAAGTTTCTTAAGGTGAAAGTACAAGCTGGAAAGAGACAAACAGCAAAATAACAGAACAAAGTTTGCAGAGTTTCAACTTGAGCACAAGCTCAGGAAACAGGCCAGTTCAACACATGGTTTTGAAGGAAAGAGGGAAGTTGTCATACTAGAGTTCAGCTTAGATGTTTTAAAGTTTTCAACTTAACTAGATGTTTAAATACGTACACAGCATGGAACAATTTGTAGTGAGTCATCTAACTTGCTTCATGACACACAGAAGCAGCATTACTCAACAGTAATAAACTTTCTTCTTCCTGCAGAGTGTAATAGGATGGTACAAATTCAGACGTAACACAGACCAGACCATGACATTCCGGGAAAGACTTCTTCATAAGAATTTACAGTCACACCTGTCAAACCAGGGCCTTGTATTTCTGTTATTGACCTCTAGTGTTATGACAGAAAGTTGTTCTACTTACAGACTGGAACATGCCTTACATCGGCCACAAGAAGGGTAACTGGTTTGTTCTCTGGTTTTAATGAAGCAGTAGCACAGAAGCACTGTAACTTAAAACAGCTTGTTTTCTTTGTTGCAACTAAATTACTGGTAACACTTTATTGGAACTTACGCATTAAATAATCTTATTCCTTATATTGCTAGAGCCCAGTTGAAATTTTACCCTGGAGATTCAGGGATTTGCCTTTATAACTATTTGTAGTGCCAGTGTCAATAGGCAGACATTTTAATTTACATACATAAATGATCAATTTATGTTCTTGATCAGTTTAATGTATTTGACTTTAACTATGTATGGTGCTCATCTTCACGTATCACCGAAACATTTAAGCTGCTGGTAACTTTCAGTTATCTTCAGAAACCTGCTTCCCATAGGCTGGGTGTAACAAACAAGTTTCATGTTTCTGTGACTCATACAGAAATGGTGAAAAAAAGCCAGTGGCATTGCTCAGATCTTGTTGCTCTCAGAGTTTACCTTTAGCCATAATTTGTCATCTACATGTGATCTAGTGCATTTAGCAAGAACTGACTACACTGTAAAACTATCTGGGATGCTTAATGATCAAGAATCTTTATCAGAGAGGCCTTTGGACGTTTAATCATGGTTTTGTACTTCTGCTTTTTAAGTCTTTTCCAGAAAGTTCCTCTGGTGGTTACCAACTTGGGTATGGCAGAACAGCAAGGTTACAGAACAGTATCTGGTTCCTGTGTATCTTCAGGGTTTGTGAGAGCAGTGAGACAACACAGGTACAATATACCTTATTCACTGATAGCTGTAGCTTTCAGTTAAGTATAGTTATCTTCCTATGAAAGTATTTTAAGTGCTTTTGCAAATGCTACAGCCATACCCTGCTCATTTTTTTTGACCTGTTTCCTGCAACTATTTACCTTTCTAAGGTACTTGGTTCAGTCCTATACTTTGCCATGAGAGCTGACTGTGTCAACATCGGCACCCACTGTTGAAGCTCAGAATGCTTCTTTATGCGTTGTATCTCCTACTAAGCAAGCACTGAGATCATTAACTTACAATTACTCAATTATTGTCTGGGTCTACAGGTCAGAATTCTTTCATGAAGATGGATCCTTACAAGAGGTTCATAAGATAAATGAGATGTATGCCACCTTACAGGAGGAACTGAAGGTAAGTCAGGCACATCTGCCAATACAGTTACTTTCAGCAGTAATACAAAAACAAGTCAAGCAAAGTGTACGCCATCTTTTACTGAAGAACTAAAGCTGTCTTTGAAAGATCAGGGAGTTGCATTTGCTATTCAGAGCTGTACATCAAGTTCTCAAAGCTACAGACTTCAGTTTGCACTTAATCAAAAAGTACACTGACAAATCCTCCAGACCACTAAATTCTCACAGTAGGATTATTCTGAAGGACTACTACCTGTAGTTTGTTACATCTCCTTTGCTTAGATGGAACAAATAAAACTATCTTGCACCTCATTCAATACAAGGTTTAAGTTACCTCTAGCATCTGCCCTATTACTTAAGCTTTTCACTACTTTGTGTCCAACTTACAAGTACCTTTAAGGGTATTATTGCAACAAAGTTAAAGTCAGCTTCTGTGAATACTGTTAATCCCATTGAATGGTCTTTTCCTTGCAGAAAATATGCTCTACAGTAGAAGTCAGTGAGCGATCTGTAGAGAAACTCTTAGCAGAGGTGAGCCAATTAAAAGAAGAAATAAAGAGGAAAAAGCAACAGACTTGTTCTGGTAAGTTAAATAAATGTAATGCCAGTCTCAGTAAGGCTTCCAAAATTGATTCAATTGGCAGAAGCCAATTCCGATCTTGAAATAGCCAAAACAGTAGTGGTAGTAATGTACAAGAGGGACTGCAACTCCAGTACTTTCTTTTTTTTTTTCCAGAAGTCGCAGACTATGCGGGAGAGCCAAAGGAGAATGTTCTCCTTTGTCAGGCACTGCAAACTTTTTTCCCCAATTCTGGACTTCAGGCATGTATTGTTTCCTTCAAAGGCCAACATATACCAAAGAACTGCTGTAACACTGACCATAACATTAATGTCAAGGACAAACTAACTCTCATGGTAGAGGAAAGAGACTTCACTGAATCTGAAACAAGACACTTAACCAAGCGTAAAGTCAGAGGGACCACAACAGGATCAAAGTCATTCAAGAAATCCAGATCACTGCAGCTTCACCAAAAATTACTTCAAGAGGACAGTGACCAGGAAAGGAAGCTTATGCTGAGCAGTACTGGAACAGATGATGATTTATTTGAAAAGAGAGACACAAATGAATATCCACACTCTCCTACTTTCTGACCTGTTAAAAGATTTGTTCAGATCCAGGCCTTCCACCAAGAGCTACTGCCAGCATACTCAAGTGATGTTCCAATTTATAGTACTGCAGGGATGAAAGTAACATAGTGCATTTTTGCAAAACAGCTTTTTTTTAACTCCAGTGGATGAATCCTGTTTGGCACAGAAACAAGTCCAGATGACATTCCCTCATTTTGCCTTACAGGGCCAGATCTGTATTCTCTCAGGGTTTAAAGACTATAGTAGCAGTATGTTCGTAGTCATATAACCATATCACATACTGCCTCAGAGTAATACAATTTGAAGCTGCTGCTGGAGAAGTGGTAACATGCTTACCAGAATTCTGTTTGCATAAACTGTCACAATTTAACTACTTTAATCTCTCTGCAGGTACCTAGTACTTGTTTATTCCTGTCTTTCAATCCTATAAGGGAAAGGACAGCCACCTGAACTTTAGCAAGACCTTTAAGTGGAGGAAGCGGTCCATGCAGCTGCCGATTTTTGTTGTTGCTTTCATCTTCTATACTTTTGACAATATATTTTAGAGACTTCACACTTCATTAAAAAAAAACCAAACAAAAAAAAAATCAAGAAAAAAACCCCCCCAAAAACCTCAAAAAAACTGACATCCACCCTTTAGTCACCAATGGATTGTATTAGGCAACCGCATTTCCAGTAAACAAGCATATGATCATGAAAAGTAGTTTTATTGTTTATTTCTTTACAGTATATTACTCTGGATACTTAATATTACATATCTTGGGGTCTGTGAGAAATGCTGGGTTTTTAAACATAACTGGCATAAATCCTGTAAAAAGATAAGATGGAGATTTTTCTTAATAGAAAAGTAAGCCTGACTTAGAAAACTCAAAAGCATAGTCATACTTACCAATTACTTGAGCTCTTTTAATGGCTTTTGTAATTTCCTTCTGCTTCTTGTCGCACAAGCCTAAAGAGATGAATCACTGTCAGCCTCTTAAATTAACAACCACCAAACCATTAGTTTAAAGGGTGAAAGGGATATTACCGGCAATTCCCTCTAGCTTTGCCCAAGTCTTCCTACACAAATGCATGCAAGCTTATACTATTAAATACGAAATGCATATAGTTAAGGGCTATTTTGATTCCGTGAAGCAGGCTACTAAGTCAGAGGAATACTCTTACAGAATGTATGGAGTTAGTAGTAGTTACTTCTGAAAAGATAACCAGTATACAGTTACTCTGACTGACAAACACATTAACATTAGTATTTAGTGATTTAATATTTCACATACCTGTTATATGCCTGCCATAAATGCGGCCAGTATACGGAGAAACAAACTGGGAAAGAAGCTATTTAAAATGAAGAAATCCAAAGTCAGTTTCAGAACATTAAGACAGCTTTAGTTTATTACTTGCACTCTGTTTTTCTTTGTTGGATGTTCTTAAACTAGAGACAAGAAAAAGTATAGTTTAGAGCTACAGTATTTTCTATGCCACAGCATTTAAGTGGTATTACAGCCAAGGACTATTTGATAAATAAAGTTTTAACACCAGCACACAGGTCTAGTATATTGAATAGTTTAGCATAACTACATTATTTGACCATTACCTGTACACACTCTTGCTCCTAAGTTTTAAACCCCTACACATATGAATAAATTCCTATTTTTTTATCCTGGTAGACTTCCTATACACACTTAAAAATTAGTATACCAGTTGCCATCATTTAAGAACAGGAATTTTTTAACTCACCTGCACATTCTTGTAGTCCACATTTATTTCACATAAGACACATCTTTTTGGAGGCTCTTTATAGGGATTCTCCATTTGTATGGGCTGCAATTAAGATTTATTAACACCCGTAAGCTTCAAAGGAAACTAAGAAGTATTTGATATTTTTATCCTTTGGGCAAAACATGCCTTGAAACCAAGAGGTATTTAGTGCATCAGTGAAGTTTTTCAGTAACTTACCTCTATTCCTCTTAACACAGTGATTCAAATCTAGCAATCTAAAAGGCTTTACACAGCTACACAGCCTTTTATATATTATAATAATGCAGCAAGCCAATTAATAAGATAATGCTTACACCCTTTACTTTAGAAGGCAGTATCTAAAGAAACTGGTAATAAGGTAGTTCTGCCTTCAGGCTCTCGTGGTTTAAGCCCAGTCGGCAACTTAGAACAACGAAGCCGCTTGCTTACTTCCCCCCCTTTACTCCCCCTGCTCCTGGAGGGATGGGGAGGAGAATACAAAGAATGTAACTCCCACAGGTTGAGATAAGAACAGTCCAGTAACTGAGGTATAACACAAACCACTGCTGCTACCACCAATAATAATAATGATAAGGGAAGCAACAAGGGAAGAGAATACAACCGCTCATCACCCACCAATCGATACCCAGCCCGACCCAGCAGTGATCTAACCCTTCTGGGTAACTGCCCCCAGTTTATATAGTGGCCATAACGTGCTGTGGTATGGAATACCTCTTTGGTCAGTCTGGGTCAGGTGCCCTGTCTCTGCTTCCTCCTGGCTTCCCTCCTCCCTGGCAGAGCATGAGACTCAGAAAGTCCTTGGTCAGACTACACATTACTTAGCACCAACTAAAAACATCGGTGTTATCAGCGCTGTTCCCAGGCCGAAAGTCAAAAACACAGCACTGCACCAGCTACTAAGAAGGAGAAAAATGACTGCTACTGCTGAACCCAGGACACCTGGTAAGTCTGAAGAGACTTTTCTGAATATAAATTCAAAGCAAATGGCCTGAGGGAGCTCCTGTCTGTTCTCACTTTAACTGTATCTCACTTTAACAGAGAGATTTTCAAATATCTACTAAGCCCCAAACAGCTCCTCAAGCTTCAGAACACAATATGAGAAAGAAAAAAATTATAGGCATAGATAGAATTGGGCTGAGAAACAGTACCTTTGAAAGTTTTTGCTTGTACAGGACAACGCTTTTTTATTACTAAACCACATGCAATGAATTATCTTTTGTCTGTTTCATGGAATGGTTTGTGTTGGAAGGGACCTTAAAGATCATTCAGTTCCAACCCCCCTGCTATAGGCAGGGACACCTTCCATTAGCCCAGGTTTCTCACAGCCCCATCCAACCTGGCCTTGAACACTGCCAGGGATGGAGCAGATACAGCTTCTTTGAGCAACCTGTGCTGGTGCCTCACCACACTTGTAATAAGGATTTTTTTTTTCTTAATATGTAACTCAAACCTCTCCTGTCAGCTTAAAGCCATTCCCCCTTGTCCTATCAATACATACCCTTATTTCTCAGCTACATGCAAGAAATCAGTTCTGCCAAACATTCTGGCACCTTTGTGTTACTCAAGACAGCTGATTTACATGACCACAGTTAAGATCCTGGGCTATAGTTCAATGGCACCTTCACCTGAATACCTGGTGGCTTCCCTCAGCACTGGGTTCCTGCTCTGTAACACCCCAAGTAACTGAATTCAGCGTTGGTTTTCTTTCAGAAGGCCGAGTTTCTTGAGTTACTGGGGGCTTTTCAGGAGCCCAAGTTACGTGAAGAACAAGACACTTCCGGACACCTCCGCTGCCCGACCTGAGCCCTCCTGGCGAGGGCGGCAGAGGCCCGGGCGCAGGCAGAGAACGCACTGTTCAGAAGGCTGCCTCACCTGGTCGGACTGCTCGGGCATCTGCTCATGCTGCAGGCGGTGCGGCCGCACCCACAATGCCGCTGTAAGAGACAAAGAGTCACAGTTAGCAGCAGCACAGTAGGAGAGACCAGCCCGCAGCCTCACTCCCCACAGCCACCTCACTCTAAAGGAGCAAAGGAACGCACCGTGCCTCAGTCCCCGCCAGGGCCGCGCCGCCACAGCCCACGCCGCCATACCGTCTCCCGCAGCCCACAAGCACCATCTGCTACGATAGGTCATCGCCTGCCCGACCGCCCTCCCAAATGCGATTCTCTGGCCAATGGGAGTGCGGCCCGCCTAGCTGGAGGCAGGCGATTGGTCGCTGCCTGGCCGTGGGCTCCGTGTCGTAGCAGCGTATTGGCGGAGGTGATGTTGCGCCCGGTAGAGGCGCGCGCGGGTTTCCGCTTGTCTCCCGGCGGTGGGCTCTGCCCCGGGCTGTGAGGCCGCCTCTTGCCGTAGCCAGCCGCGGCCGTGACGGTGTCCGTGCCGTGGCCTCGCAGCACCGGACGGAAGCGGTACGCCCCCAGCTTCACGGGGTGGCATCGATGGCTGAGCCCCGACTCGCGGTGCGGAGGAAGAGCTGCACGGGTTCTGCCCGCAAGCGGAGCCGGGTTCCGGTGCAGCCTGGCTCTGTCTGCTCGCCGGTGGCTCACAAGAGACTGAGCTCCGGAGAGGGGCCCCCGGCGGAGGGCTCGGTACGGGCATGGCGGGGTGCGGGCAGGCATGTCGAGGTGGGGGAAACACCGCTTGGAAGGATGGCTTGGCCGCAGCCCCAGCCTCAGCCTGTGTGATGTCTGTCAGGGAGGGCCTTGCTTTGTATGAGAGGGGATGTAGTTTGGTTTTAGCCGGCATCATGCCTACTCGTAGGTTAAGCTTCATTCACCGAAAGTTCACTTAGAAATGAAGCTAGCTTTTCCTCAATGTCAGAAAAGCAGATACATTTCTTCTGAAGCTGGGAAAGGCTTAAATGGTTTGCATCTCTGTGTTGTACAAGTTAGGCTGCTTCCCTTGGTGTTACTTTGGAGTGTTATTAATACTTTTTTTTTTTTTTTACAGTGTAGCAATGACAGTGAAGAAGATATGTTTGGTGACTATGACAGCTTTTGTGGAAATGATTCTTTGCTAGCTCAAGTTGATGATATAGAGCACAAGTACCTGCAGGATGAAAAGCTGGATACTAAAGCATCTGGAGAAGTCATACCAGGGAATCTTAAGCCAGAACTTCCACAGAAAAAACAAGTTAATTTTTCTGTTCCAGAAAACATGGCTGTCCTTAAAGCTGACAAGGAGGATGCTTTCCAAGTGAGTGAAACGGATGCAGTGGGTAACAATCAAGAACAGATTGACTCTATTTTAGATGAATTGCCATCGTCACAGCTTTTGTATTTTGAGAAAATGGATGAACTTTCTTCTGCTTCTAGAATATCTCCAGCCTCTGAAGGGTGGAATAAATGTGTGAATTCTTCCTCAGAGAAAATCAGGAGTGCATCATCTTTTTGTCATGATGCTGAGCACAGAAACAGACCTACTGACTCCAAGAGTGATTTATTTAAAACTGAAAGTCTTAAAGATCATCTGAAAAGTGCTATGACTGGAAATGCTAAAGCCCAGACTCTGCAGGTCTCTAAAACCAAGCAGCTTCAAGAAGCTGTTTTATCTGAAGAGATTTATGTTGCTAGGAAAACTATTGAATCTTCTTCTGTTGATATAGGCCCTTTCTATGGATTGCCTAGCAAAGTTAAAGATCTATTCAAGCAATTTCGAGGGATTGAGATGCTTTATGGTAATGTAACTAATAGTTTGTTGAGGAAGGAAAGGAAATACTAGTGAAGAGTTGCCTCTTTTACCAATTAACACTGTAAAAATATTTAAGTTAAGGTAATATTTAATGCAAACCATGTTGGAAATTTGTTGTTTCCTTTTATTAAGTGGTTATTTTGTGTGTTTAGGTAGGTGGGAAAGTTTGATGCATTCTACAGAATACTTCAGAAGGCTCATTCACTGACAGCATTTAGTGGTCTATTGAAGAAAAACTCAAACACTAAAGTATTCTAGATGAAGCTTAGGCATTTTTTTACATTGATTAATATGCCTCTGGGGGCTGCTAATACTTCTTTCTTAATTTTGCAGAATGGCAGCATGATTGCTTAATGTTAGAATCTCTACAGCAAAGAAGGAATTTAATATACTCATTGCCAACTAGTGGTGGAAAAACACTTGTAGCTGAAATAATAATTCTCCAAGAACTACTCTGCAGGCAGAAAGATGTTCTGATGATCCTGCCATATGTTGCCATTGTCCAAGAAAAGGTCTGGATACAGTGTTTCTGATACTGCCCACATTCTCTGCTATGCCTTCTTACTTGGCTGGTTTTAACACTAATTCTAGTAAACTACATGATTTTTATAAATATATGGTGGGAAGTTAATGACTTTTTCTAAATGGTGCTCAGACAGTCAGTAATTTTGTAGTAAGGCAGATTACAAAGGTGGGAATGCCGAGCCACAAAGTAAAGCATGCTGAATTTTGAAATAATAGCTTGTTACAATGTTATGTATAGTCCTGCAGTTACCCTCTTAGCATAAAGGAAAAGTTGATTTAGAGACTAGGTGTAACTCAAGCTTGATAATACTTGTAAGCATTTCAGCTTTGCAAGTGGAAAAGGTAGTCATAGCTAATATGTTTTCACTAATCCAAACAGTTGATTATTGTGTGGGTTGGTTGCACGCAGGTTGAGTTCTTGAGGCAGCTCTGAAGTGCAGCAGTGTGAGTTTGCTCTCTAATTGATTATTTTTTTATTTCTTTAAATAGGTTAGGGGTTTATCAAGTTTTGGGATTGAATTGGGTTTCCTGGTTGAAGAGTATGCAGGAAGTAAAGGAAGATTTCCACCAATCAAGAGGAGAATAAAAAAGTCTCTTTATGTTGCTACTATAGAAAAAGGACATGCGCTAGTGAATTCTTTAATTGAAACAGAAAGAATTGATGACCTCGGTCTTGTTGTAGTAGATGAGGTATGCTACAAGACTTACTAAGATTATAATATGCAAACTTTTATCTTTATAATATGCAATTATTAGCAAAGAGCATTTTTTTATTATTATTTGGTTTTGCTTTGAGTGTTTTTATCACTACGTAACTTTTCTGCATTGGTACATAAACCTGTAATATTGAAAGTTATTTTTCTTTAACTGAAGCATTTGTTGCACTATCAGGACACAGGATTCTATATTGAGAGATCTACTGTTAGTGATGAATTACTGATAGATACTTGTCAGTTGGACATTTCTAATTAATTGGAAACATAAACAGTCATTGAGAATGTATTTTTTGAATCCCGGAACTAGACTCTTAAATGTTGAAAATGTGACTGGTACTAATAATGACTAAATGAAGTAACATTTGACTGGGAGAATTGCTGCTTATTCTGCTCTTAAGTGGTGCAGCCAAGTTGTGCCGCTAAGGGTTGAATCACATATATAGCATCTAACAGAGATGTTTAATTCATGGAATGCTTCAGCCTGACAGCTTACTTTAGTAGCTTCTAAACAGAAGACAGTTTAAGGATTAACTTGTTTTTCTGGAAGCAGATGACTGCTAGAAGTCTTTTTTTGTGAACTTCTACTGTAAGTGTTGCTTGAAACAGTTTGCTTGAGGCTGGTGAACACAAGGATCTCTGCTGACTCTTTACTATCAGGAGTTAACTGTATCACTTATGGTCTTATTAAATGGAAAGTAAATCTTGTTTTAGATGTTTGCACTTGGGTCTCTTTTTCCATGATTATTAAATGTTATTTCAGAGAGGCTATACTTGTGGAAGGAGCTTGGGAGTCAGAAATTGCCAGAGGGATATAATAAGGAAGTAAGTCCATGGTAATTCCTCTGTAATAGGCAATCCTGTAATATTTATTTAGGACTTTCGTGTTTTTTTCAGTTATACTCCTAACTCAGTAACATTCTTGCATTTTCTCTTTCTGTGCACAGTTGCATATGCTTGGTGAGGGAAGTCGTGGAGCAACGCTGGAAATGACTCTTGCAAAAATTCTTTATGCTAGTAGTAAGTCACAGCTGCAGTTAATATTACTAAAATACTGTAGTGATGGCATTTTTAGAGAGATATCGTACTTTCTGGATTTGTGGTGTTCTGGCTGCTTTTGAAAAACTAGGAATGACTCCATGCAGTAACAGTGTTTTCTTATTTGTTAGTCAGTTGACTGTAATGGTGGACGAGGTGTTTCTGAAGCTTTTGGATACATCTCTGGGAAATCCTGAGTATCGACAAATGATTTCCATTTCTTTATAGGAATCTCTTAACCATTCCAATTAAAAGCTTTTATAGAGAAGGGTTCTTTTTTATGTGTACATCTCAAGTAATACTTAGTTATCCCACTTCAAACTTGCTACTTTGGCATTTAAGAAGACAAGTAATAAAGAAGCAGGCTTTTGAATTAAATATTGAGCTGAAGTGTTTGAAATTGTGAGCATGGCAATAATAAATTCATGTCAACTTCTGTTTTACAGAAAACACCCAAATCATTGGAATGAGTGCAACGTTAAATAATGTTGGAGACCTGCAGAAGTTCCTGCAAGCAGAGTACTATACTAATAATTTTAGACCGGTCTGTATGCAAGATACTGTAAACTAGTTTGACTATATTTGACTTTAAAGTTACACATGTCAATTTAGGATTGTATCACAGCTTTATGCTTAATTTCTCAGTGTAATATAACGCCTGCTAATGCTTGGAGTTGTACTAATATAATATCTATGCACTTGTAAATGCATAAAAGCAAGTACCTTTATATCATGTTAAGCCACTTCTGTCAGTTTAAATCAATTCCTAAATTACAGCTACTTTGATAAATCATTATAGTTCATTTGATATAACTAGAATTTGTACTACTGGTGCTTGAACACTGCCATGACAATGCTTTATGAGTAGTTCATGGGAAACATTTCTTGTATTCTTCATTATAATCAGATGTTTTCTCAGGGCAGACAATTAAAACAATGAACTCTAAAAAATTCTTGATGGATGGAGCGTGTACTTGTTTGCATGCGCGTATGTATGTATATGAAATGTGATGCTTAGAAAAGACATCAGTAATAGCTTAATCTTTAGAGAAGACTTGGTAATTTAACTGAAGTTTTTGTTCATGACTTTTATCTCCCTAGGTAGAATTAAAAGAATACATAAAGATACGAGACACCATTTATGCAGTTGACAGCAAAACGGAAAATGGCTTTACTTTTTCACGTCTCCTTAATTTCAAGGTAAACCTGAAGTGCTTATAGTTTCTTTGAAGTATAGTTATGAAATGTACTATTTTACACAGGTTTTTTTACAGATGTTCTACAAAGAAATTATTTAAGGATGATAGTTCTTTTGTTACACAGAGAGAAAATGTTAGGCTTTGTGGAGAAAAAATTCCTTTTAAATACTGAATACTTAACTTGATTCTCACTTCTTTACTGCTCTTTATGGTAGAGGTTTCTTCAGTACTTTGCTATATGAAGAGGAATGGGCTTGAGTATTCCATATACCTCGTGCTTTATGGTTTTGGATAGATTTTCTCACCAGTTGATCTTTTGGACTTGACCTTAGATGATACTGAAAGGAGACATCTGTTGGTTGGTTGTTATTTTGTGGTGGTGTTTTTTTTTGGGGGGGAAGATGGTTCATTATTGCCTTGTAGGAATTAATTTCAACCTTTAAAAAGAAAAATGTGTGTTATAGTAGCACAAGTAACATCACTGTGGTGTTGCTAAAAGAATTTGAAGTTTTGAGGGCAAAAAGCAAAGTGTTTGAATCTTACTTCCGTGTATTCTTCAGTTCGAGATAGACGTATTAATAAACTATTTCAAGTGAGGACTGGGAGAACTTATGCCACAGTTCCTTGCATTTATGTCATGTTGATGCAAGTATGGTTTGCTAGCAAAGGTTGAGAGCAAGTATTGAATTCTTAGTTTATGACTTAATTTCTAAGTTTAAATGTTTGACAATGTCCGTTTATGGTAGTATTCTAGTAATATGGAGAAAGCGGATCCTGACCACATTATTGCACTGGTTACTGAAGTTATTCCTAAATATTCCTGCCTAATCTTTTGTCCCACCAAAAAGAATTGTGAAAATGTGGCTTCAATGGTGTGCAAGTACCTCAAGAAGTAAGTATCTCCCATGTTTTTTTAAATTATACATGGAATAAATGGTCAGGATATGAATTTCACTAGTTTGCAAGTGACTTTCCCTGGTGATCAGAAGTAAATATTTTGAATATGGAATCATGTGAAGTTGCTGTATACATAAAATGATAGCAAACTGCAAGGCTTATAAAACAAATGTTTTAACAAACAAAACCCCCTATTTAAAAAAAAAAAAAAGTTAATAAAATGGTTATTAGAGAACAAATAAAGGAAAAAGTAAAAGTATGCTACACTAATCTAACCTTGTGCCCCTTTGGCACTGGTCTCTGCAGGCTTAGAAAACCAAGCATTTTCTCTATAGCCTGGTATTTGGTAATGTTTGTAGTCTATTGGGTATCTCTGTTCCATACTTTGTGAATATAAGTTGTAAAATCTAAACTAGGCTTTGTTAATAGCAGAAGTAAGACTCACATATGGTATCATTTAATTGTGATTTGATCAACTCATAATGGTCTAGCAGAGTTAAATTTTATGTAGGAACAAATTATATTCAAATAAACAGTAACTGCCTCACTATTAAAATTGAAACCATTTTGATGTTTCTGTAACATTCACTACAAGCTGATACTGGCCCTGTTTCCTTTCTTCAGTGCACTTGATACTAACACCCAGTCAGAATTTAACCCCTTCTGTACCTGTGCTTACAAACAAGAAGAGTTCTGTTGCAGCTTAATCACTCTCCTGTGTATTGCTATTTCAACATTACTGAGAATAACTATTTCCTTGACATAGTGTTAAGAGGAGTGGCTGATGAACAGAAACAGAAATAGACACTAAGTATGTCTCTTGATTTTATTTTTTAATTTTATTTTCTAAGTAGTTAGTGATTGATCTGAAAAAATAGATAAGTCTAAATAAATGCTTTTCCTCCTCCAAGAGAATTTAGAGCTTACAGGGAGAAAGAGAAACAAGATCTCATCAAGAACCTAAAGTATATTGGAAATGGAAGTGTCTGTCCTGTTCTGAAGCAAACAATTCCTTTTGGTATTGCCTATCATCATAGTGGCCTTACAAATGATGAAAGAAAAAGTATAGAGGAAGCATATTCTGCAGGTGTCCTGTGTCTGCTTGCTTGCACAGCTACTTTAGCTGCTGGAGTCAACCTGCCAGCCAGAAGGTTAGTAACTGAAACATATTTCATTGTTGCATTGATTTTTCTTGCTTTGTAAAAAGATTCCTTCAGGAAGTTGGAAATATTGATGCTATTTAAAGTATGTTCTGCTTTACTAACAAGTTAGATGCATAGGGGCTTTAGTGTTCAACTCGGGACACAAGACTGGAAAACTTTTTTACAGGAAAATGTGAATCCGTATGAAGTCCCTCAGAATGCATAGCTGGAGGGCACTTACATAAATGAATTAAAAAAATGTGCAGAAATTAAGGATATGCTTCCGTATTTTATAATGTTACCCAGAAGAGTAAGGAATTCATGGTGGTTTCCTTAGAAATTGTCCTAAGAACAGTGTTTAAATTGTGACATTTTTCTAAGGAGGTACAGTTAGAATATGTTTTAACACAAAAAATATGTAATCTTTTCTTACGCAAGTGCTGAAGACATGGCTGCTGTATTCTGACCAAAGACTGTTTATTAAGAATTCATTTTTGTGTGCATGTATGTTGAAATGATGCATTTGAGGGGAGGCAAAAAATTAATACAAGTATTGTCTTACTAGCATAACTGATGTATGATCAGTGTAGCTTATGTTTTGTGTAGGGTTTATTTTATATCTCAGTGGTTTTCATCTTAAGCTCAGGCCTCTGAGTAGAAGTAAAGACTAATTCCAAAGATTCTGCAAAACTTAATAAACATGGCTTGTCATTCATTAAACCTTAAATTGCTAAATGGTTTTCTGTTTAAACAGATGCATTTGGTTTTAAGCAAGGGGCATATATAAAGAATGTATTTAAAATCTTATTGCTGCTTAGTAATTCTAATATAAAACATAACTTACTGAAGACTTCTTCACAGGGTTATTCTCAGAGCTCCTTATGTTGCTAATGACTTCCTGAAGAAGACCCAATATAAACAAATGATTGGCAGAGCTGGTCGAGCTGGTATTGATAGTGCTGGAGAAAGTATTCTCATAGTGCAAGACAAAGACAAACACTTGGTAATTTTTGTAAAGCTATTGATAATTTAAATTGTTGGATTAAGCTGGTGGGATAAACAGGAGGAGCTGAAATGCCTAGCTCAATTTTTGTTCACTTCTTAATGTTGTAGGTATTTGACTTGCATAATAATACCTGTAACCTGCCTTTATGTGGTTTATTTTCATACGTGAACTGTAAACTTTTAGATACCTATACTTATTTTCTTTAAAGCTGATTCATGCATATCGATATTTTTAAATGTGTGAAACTAGTGCCTAAATCTTTTCTCTGAACAACTGTATTTCTTGCTCTTTTTAGGTTCGGGATTTAATTAACAGTCCTTTGGAGAACTGTTACAGCAATCTTCTGCTGGAGTTGACCAAGGGAATGCAGACTCTGTTGTTATCTTTGGTTGGATTGAAGGTATCAGTTAACTCTTCTGTGTGAGTAACTTACCGTGCTTGGGAATGCAAAGAAAATCTTATTTGTTGATTTTTTAGGGAAAAATAGATCTTCTAAACATATTGGCTTACAAGCTCAGAACAGCTTCTAGTCAGATAAAAAGAATAAAGATTTGATTAGTCTGTAACTCAGCTGTCGTGTTAAATAATTAATTGATAATTTCCTTATGTGTAAAAACCAAAGCTACCTTATGATATGTTATAGTATTAATAACATTTTCATTTCTGATACTTGATTCAAACTAGAAACAAATTAACATGATGCAGTAGCTGGAATAATAGAACAGGTGGAGAGCAATCCATCAGATCCATCATAAGTTGTCTATCATTTTATTTGTTCCCATGTATTTCTGTAGAAACACATTAACAGGATGTCCAACTGTTTGTGTAGACAATTTTTTCATATAGCTTATAGAATGTGTAAAATGACACCTTTCAACATTCTGATCTCTTGAAAAACTAATGCAGATAGCAGTTACCTATGAAGAGGTCAACAATTTTATGTGCAGTACATTGCTGAGTGTTCAGAAGCAGTTGCTGTCTAAAGAGAGGAGCCTCTCGGAAATAATTAAAGATGGGCTAGAAAAACTAATAGAAAAAGGACTCCTAAAAGGAAGAATATCTGAGAAGAACAACAATTCCAAATGTACGCTAACAATCACACCACTGGGTAAAGCCACATATAAAGGTAAGACTTTATTCTCATTATAATCTTTATTTCAACAAACCCCTTCGTCTCAGCCTTACTTCAATTTAGTAAGTTTTTCCATCTTCAGTCTGAAACTGTAATGAAAAATAAGTTGTAGAGAGACAGATTTGGTTGCTAAATAATGTGCTGGGCTGAACATGATGGGACTGAAGTGTAATAGTATTGAACACAGTGGGAGTAAAACCAGAACTCTACCCCCAAAAAGTGATTTAAAGATTTGATTTAGTGGTTGTACTCAAAATGCCTCACAACCTCATCTTATAATTCATTGTTATGAACAGCTATTGTGAACAAGGAGATTTCTTGACCTAGAAGGAAGCTTAGGAAAGAAAGGAAACATAGGACATGTAGACCAATTGTAATAAAGAAGTGAGTATATCAGGAAGTTCTGTTTTCCTGTCATAGCATAAAAAGACAGGATATGGAATGCCATTGGAATAGAGTGAGTCTCTGAAACAGATTCCTTCAATCTACAAAATTTGTTCCAGGATTTCTTTAAAGCCAAGGCAATTCACAAACACTCCAAAACCGCACCCTGAATGGACATAGATGGAAACAGATGCCTGTCTTTCATCAGTTCTTGTTTCACTGCTCAGGCTAGAGCAATTATTCAGGTTACAACTGTTCATCTTCAATTCAGATGGCATAATAAGCTGTTGTGGAAGATAAAGGAAATGTTGATTCTATGTTAAAGTCCATTGCATTGACTGTGTATGCCTGTTTAAAGTTGCAGTACATTGTGTGCTTATTATAGGGTCTATAGACTTGGCATACTGCAATCTTCTTTATAGAGAACTGAAGAAAGGTTTGGAAGGGCTGATTCTTGAGAGCAATCTTCATCTTCTGTATCTGACAACTCCGTATGATACAACTTCTAACTGTAGCCCAGATTGGATGATATACTTGAGACAGGTGAGAATTTACTAGCAAACATGCATCAGGGCATGTAGTAATACTGATTATTAAATTATAAATAAGTTTATACATGTAGGAAATGCAGATAGTGGGGCAAGCAATTGGATGAAAAGAAATGCAACTTTATTTTCACTTGCAGGACAGAAGTGCTTTCTTTTATTGCATAAAAAACGAAGTTCTCTTCTGCATCTATAATATTTGATCCTGTTTGGGGGAAGCAGCGGCAGAAACACATCTTTTGAGTTGCCAGTACTCCAAATCCTGACTCTAAGCTTGGGCCTAGCCTTGCCATCACTGGAGTCTGGTTAATCTTAAATCAGTGTTTTCCTACAGACTAGTTATATGTAACCACATCATGGTAAGCTGCAAGAAAACCACTGTTAAATGTATCAAGAGCCATATTTACCTTCTCATGCTCACTCATTTAATCTGTAATTTTGGGAGCAAAATCCACTACGGAATGTTAAGTCTTGATCCGTGATATGAGTCTAATGCTTAACTCCAGCCATGACTGCAATGATTACTCTGTGAGCAGTACCTTCCTACAGACTGCTTATGCTTATATCAGCCTAGCAGCACATCCCTTAACCTAATTTTGCACACTCGGTAAGATCCAACCAGAATTCAGTTCCTTTGTTTATTTTAAAGTGTTGTGTACTAAGGGTAGCAGTAATACCTACTTAATTTTGTTAAAATGTGGCATTCAGTGATTGACAGTTACAGATAATTCAAACAAGTAGGCAAAGAAGTTGCAGGTCTGACTTTAGTGACTCTACTCGTCTAGTGACTCAAGTACTATATATAGATATTACAAAACATTATTTCACTTCAAGTAGTAGACTTACATTTTCTATAATATTAAGAGAATTAAATATCTGAAAATTCTTTATAAAATCTTATTTTAGTTCAACCAGCTAAGTGCAGCAGAGCAAAAAGTAGCAGATATTGTGGGAGTACCTGAAAGCTTTATTACAAAAAAGGCTTCTGGCCAAGCCATCAGAAAGGTAGGCTGGAGATTTCTTATACCTAAGATCACAGTTTAGTCATTTCATTTGGTTATTTACAAATTCTAGATTATTTTTTCTGCTAGTGTTCTTTATTGCTGATGGGCTTATTAAGTTTCTTTTAACCTCATTGGTTGGTTTTCTTTGTGTTGTTTAATGTCATTGGGTATAATATAGTCATGTTTTAAAGATATGGAGGAGTAGAAGTGAAAAGAACTTCCCTGTAGCGCTAACAGAGTATCTTGAATATGGTACTGGCTCTGAATTCTGACTTGCTTTATTCCTAGAATGTGGACAGTGCTGTGGTAAATAGGCTGTACCTGTCATTTGTCCTTTATGCCCTACTGAAAGAGACCAATATATGGAGTGTTTCAGAGAAATTTAATATGTCCCGGGGATATGTGCAAAATCTCCTTAATTCTGCTGCCTCATTCGCCTCCTGTGTTCTACGCTTCTGTGAGGTACTGCATTAATGAATTCCAATAAATTCTTTGGGGTTTGCCAAATCTGGAGTTTTGTTCTCTTACATTAGAACTGAATGCAGGTGTTGTATTTAATCTTTTCTGTTCAAAGTTATTTTTCCAGTTCAGAAAAGCATGGTCGTACATTTATATTTCTTATATTAAAAGTAAGCTTTATGCACAGAGAAAATATACAAAGGGTACAATGCATTGTCAATTTTACCTTTCTCTTGGAAATAAGTCCATCTGGTTGTGGAATGTCATCTCAGGAAAATAGCTTTGGGATGTTCAGCTGAAGAGTGCTGAATACAACTCTGCAACTCTGAAAGGATAACTAGAAATAGCAATGCTTCCTCTGTCTAAAAGCCAAATATATGCTTGTTGCCATAGCAGAGCTCCAATTAGTCATACCCTCCAGTACAGAACTTAGGATTTGATTTTTAATTCTATTTATCTCTGCAGGAATTGGAAGAATTTTGGGTTTATAAAGCTTTGCTGACAGAACTTACCAAGCAGCTGACGTACTGTGTTAGGACAGAACTCATCCCTCTGATGGAGGTAGCAGGTGTTCTAGAGGTTAGTAAACCTGGCTTTGTGAGATTTTTCCAATATAAACTAGTATGCTGTATGTTACTGTGCCTTATCTGGAAGACCAAGCTAGTTTTTTATTGAGAATTTGGCATAGTGCAGATATCCCACAACAGTCCTGGAGGCTGGGGGAAAAGTGGTCTGTTGAGGAAATGTGAGCTGGAGCCAAGGATGTTTTTCTTCTGGCTGTTACCACAGCAACAGAGAAAAATCCTGTGTTTGAACAACAATCTAGCTGTATACTCAGTTGGAAAACAGAGGTTTCTTGTGGTAAAGGATTCTTGAGTAAAGAGGAACGATAATTTACATATTTAGCTACATTAAAAGATCCTCACAGAAATATGTAAAGTGCTATTGGGAACTTAGGCTTTTACAATCACTTGTAGCATTGCATATGTTCTAAGTAAGAAGCTTACTCAGTCTCTGAATCAAAGGCTCCTGTTAAAGTAGAAAATCTTTTGGGGCTTCAGAGCAAGGTTATAGTAGCTACTGGACTCCTTTGCAAAATTATCTAACTAGCTTGTACAGCCTATCATAGAATCAGTTTGTCAGCAACCATTGAATTTGGTGGCAGTAAGGCTTTATTCCAAGGAGGAAAACAATGAAGACTTAGAGCTTAATGGTGTCTTTTGTAATTGGATTTTCTGAATTAGATGCAGGGGGCAAGTAGTCTTCTTTTGATGGCTCAGTCCATAGGGCAACATTTCTGTGTAAGGGTTAAACCAGCCTCGACAGCATGATTCTACAAAAATTTTATTTTAAACATGACTCTTGAAAATTACTGCTATAATTAAAGTATTTCTGCACTGGAGTTAAAACTGTGCCACAGCTGATATTTGTAGCAGATTAAATTGTCATCTTGAACAGACATAATTTGCTTAGATTTCTGTGGAGGAAATGATAAAATCAATCTTGAGGTTACTGTAGTAAAAGGGAGAGTTATTTTCTGCATGCTTACTTATCAGTTTTCAAAGAACAATCTAAAACCTTTTCATGGGGTTTAAGTCATTAGTGGGGAAGGAATCTGTGTCATCAGTCATACCGCACATATAGCAGCCAAGTAGAGCACAGAAAATATTTGCTGGCTATTAGTGGTTATTTTTGGTGAGATTAATGACACCTGGTTCACTCCAATGAACATGCATAGTCCTCAGTTACCCTGGAGGAAGATAATGTATTGTAAGCCATTACCTGTTAGATGCTAAAGAAACATATATGCCGTCAAATAAATGTCTTTCTATTCCTTCTTGTCTTTAAAAGAGGCAAGAGGAAGGAAAAAATGAAAGGTAATTGACCAAATGTGTGGAGGTTCAATACTTGCTCATCAAATCGGTATTATTTCATAACTCAGGATGTGAAAGCCTTTGTATACAAGTTTCTCCACTACTAGTGTAGAAATGCATTTTAATTTAAACTTTGTGAAGTTCTAGCTGTACTTCTTTTGCAAAGGAAATGTTTGCCCTGGGGCCTTCTGATAAGCAAATACTGCATGGCTACCTTACATAGCAGCAGGATCAAACCAAATTAGGAGAAGCAGATAATGCACAAACCCTTACACTTGTGGTAATCAAGTTCTAGACGATCTCTTCTGTGGTGTGTATCTCTCTGGTATGTGTCAGGTCACAGACATGACATGAAATTAGAGAAATAAAAAAGGTATTGTTAAAGAGAAATTATTTATAAGCTTGATACAGGGAAGTATAGTCTTCTGGAATTCTCTGAAAGCTTTGTTATTGGAAAATTCTGTGGGAGAAAAATATGGACAAAATCTTTCACTTGGACAATAAAATAATGTGACAATCATTCCTGTCAGTGGTAGTGAATGCAGAGAACGTGATAACAAAAAGAGGACATTAGAGTCAGTATCATCTAGGCTCAGAGGAAATGGTGACAAGTGGGTTCTTAAGAGCTGGAAGAGATTGTATGGGGAGATAAATCTCAGCAGTAAAGATGTATTCTGGGGAGGTATGATTCCCAGGGATTATTCATGTTCTTATAAAAATAAATTGGAATTGGGTTAATAAACAGAGATTACATGTTTTAGGTTGGCACAGAGATCGGCACTTAATGGTAATTCTTATTGCCAATTTTACTAAGCTAACAAAACTTTGGACTTGCAGGCACGAGCAAAACAGCTTTATAATGCAGGGTACAAAACTTTAGCACACTTGGCTAATGCAGATCCAGAAACTCTGGTCAAGATGATTGAGCACTTGTCCCGACGTCAAGCAAAACAAATTGTTTCATCTGCAAAGGTAAGTTAGAAACAAAGCTATAAAAACCTGCTTTGGAATTTCAGTATGTCAAAAGTGGGTGTTTGAATGACATTAAAAGTGAAGGATTCAAATTCCTAATAAAGGCATTAGTGCATATTTGTGATCCAAATAAGAATATGTATTAAGAATATTGAAATATTTTTTTGACAATATAATTTATCTAAGATGATTAAGAGTAATAAGTAGAGCAGTTGCTGACCTTCAAGCTTTTGGTAAAGGAAGGGAATGTCTAGAGTAAATGAAGGGGTGGGTGGTGTGAAAAATCTGCAGTCAATAACCAAGTCTTGGTTTATATATTCTCATGGAGTAAAAGTAATTTTGGGTCATGGTTATTTATAGTTGTTGTGGGCTCCTTGCTGCTTTTTTGTTGCTGTGTGTGCCAAAAAAAAAATTAAAGATGTATGCAGATTCCTCATCAGTACCAGATGCAGCAATTTAGCTTATTCTCATGCTTAGATATTAAACTGATGGAGTTTTTTCTAAGTGGGAAGTTGAGAATACTCGTATGTGTTATGCTGTACATGCTACTGGGTAACTGTTATACACCAGCTGCCAGTAACAAACAGCTCAGGGTACTGGATTAAATAGTTACTAATATCAGGGGTTTCTATATGTCTGATGTAAAATGCTGTAGTAAGAAATTTTATGTAAAGCATGAACTTGGTAACTTGGCAGGCACTACTTGCAGATGTTTATTCCAACGTGGAAAACAATTGTCTGTTAGAAATGCTCCTGCTAACAGTTCTAGACAAAGCTGTTCATATTCTGTTATATTTTGCATATGAACCAGCTGTATACAATATGATTTTTTGTGTTAGTCTTTTTCATATGGGTATACGCTAAAAAGTGAAAAATGCTGGTAGTAGTACTTGTGAAAATGTTAGTCCTTTGAGGCAAAGGCACTGTAGTCCTGTGAGCAGCAACAGTAGAAGTTTTGTACAGACCAGATGCAAGGTTGGAAAGAAACATTGGTGTTTTAACCTAAGCTATAGCTAATGCTTATATTAATTTTTTCAGGGAGTTTTTGTGTTAATGTTATTTTTCCCATTATAGATGCTGTTGAGTGAAAAAGCTGAGGTTTTGCAAGGAGAAGTTGAAGAACTCTTAAAGGTACCTACAGATATCCCAGAGACCTACTGACCACAAAGAAAAATCATGAAATTGGGATATTTTTAAATTTTTAACTTTACTATGTGGAGCTGCTGTAATTATAATAAATATTTATATCTTTTGTATGCCTCATTTTAGTGTGAGTTCAGAATGTTTCTTGGAAAGTTGACTTCATTTGGACATTTCGGTTGAACCTCTTGAGCAACAGGCTAGAATCAAAAGATGCGCTCTTAATTCATTCCTGTTTTTAGAAATAGCCCTTGGAGTGCTTTGAGGACTGGACTAATTGCCTGGAGTGTACTTCTGCCTAGAGACTGGATTCATAGCTGACTTAAATGATGTGTATACATTGGATATTCCCTTTAGGACACATGTTTGAGTGAGCTGATCCAAAATTGCTATTTGCAGGAATCCCTGCACTCAGGTGTAACTTAATGGAAGGAGAGAGTGAGTTGCAACTCATGACAAAGTGGTCCCAGATTTGTGTAAGGAATTGTAAATGATGCCTAGTTTAAGCCGTGTTAAAAGATAAGAATATCAAATTCACATTCAGTCTTTGACAGTTCCCAAGAGAGAATTTTCAGGATGTTTCTGTAGCAGTTTTCCAAACAAAGCTAATGGGATTTTTTTGAATATTTTTTAATTTCATGCCTAAATGTGAAGACTAATAAAGACAAAGGCTTGAAAAACTGATTTTTGAGAAGCCGTATCAAGTTCTGAGACTCCATAGGCATGTATAGGTCACATTAGTTAGATTTTTAGAAGGTATCTGAACCAGAGTTGCTCTAGCATAAAGCTAGGCTTTGTGAAACTAATTTTGAAGATGGTTGAAACTTCCTCAGTTGTGATACAGGGAATTCCTTTTCAAAGCTGCTCTGTAGTACGTAACAGTGCTAGCGCACTGCATGTTAAGAATAACTAGAAAGCTGTGATAGACTGCTGAGTTAAATCATGGTAGCCAGCATGCTGGCACAATTAAATATGGCATTTCTATGTAAATTTGGAGGTCCCTTCTCGGTAAAGGAAAAGTAAGATAAGCCTTAGTTCAGCTGGGTTTTTTTACTCAATTTATGGTTTGTTGTATTTTACTGCTCATTTTGTTGTTGCGTCACAGAAATCATAAGTAGCATTTGAATAGATTTTTATAAGCCTTCTTTAGCAGAAATATGCCTCGAAGACCATAATTATGATAATTTATAGAGGCTTACAAAGTTTGGATAAGTGAGATACTTGAATGCATTCATTGTTAAACCAGGTCAAGAATTTTCAGAGGCAGCATGATTCATTTCCATTGCTAGATTCAGTGCCTGCAGGGGAATCCTGGTGCTGATACTGAAGCGCCTGAGGCAGAAATGGTTTTGGAAACATGAGAACATGTTCAGCTGGCTCTAACAGCAAGATATTATTTGCCTTTAAGCACAGAAGCGGTATTTGCCATGACTTGAGGTTATCTAGGCCTGCCCCTTTTAAATGAGATACTTTTTTTTTTTTTGACCAAATGATAAATAATGAGAATTTCTCTATTGTTTTTTTTTGCATTGTCTTCAAAAGACAGATGATGCCCTCTCCAGTGTGAGTGCGTATCTAAGCAGTTGATGCATGTAGGAAAATTTCAGTGATGCCTGTAAAGCCCAACCAGTTGCTCTAAAAATGTATTGGTGCTCAGTGGTGTTTCTCCAAAGACTGTAAGACTTGCATGGATTTGCTTGGCAAGGGGAAGCCCACAGCAAATTACTCTAAAATTATTTACTTTGAGTACTGAGTTATTACAGTTACTTCTGTACATAGTTGATTAATTGCTACATTAACTACAGGAGTGTCATGATACTTCCCATGATATTCGTACTTGTATGCTAATTTTAAAAGTGTATGGGTTTATTTTTATATGGTAGAGGGGAACAGGAGGAAAAATTGTTTCTGCAGCTGTCCATTGTCAGGTTGCCACCTGCTTATCCTCACACTTGGACATCACTGTAACTACCAGCACTGTTGCAAGACTAGGTTTTGGTGAAATGCATGTTTAGGAATGAAGTCAAGTATTCTCTGCAAATGGTGGAGTCCCTCTGAAAATGGTAATAAAAGCTGGTTTGAAACAAGCAGGTGGTTTTAGGTCTGTGTGAAGCTAGTCTGGAAAGGAGAGCGTGACATTTGTTGTCTCTGCCACTCTGTTTTACAGGCTGTGCTTTGCCAGATGGGTAAGTGCAACTCCTCCAAGGCTTTCTCTGTGACCTTTAATAACATTAGAGATGAAACTGCAGTGATCTGCACTAAAACTTTGCTATGTGTAGCTTGCCTTGTTTTTCTGAAATCAGAAAGCTCTGTTACCTGGGCTTTTCTTCTGGTAGAGGGGAAAAAAGTATGTAACAGATGCTAGTATTTTTGTGCTTCTATATGATGTTGATATGCTGCAGCGTCAAGTACAGTCCTGGGTTCATACAATGCTGTATCGTGCAGATATCAGAATGAGTTTATGTTGGGTTTGGTGAATGTCTGCTACAGGTGGTTGTACTACAGGAAAGCTTGTGCTAAGGATGGAATCAGAATGTTTTGGAAGGCAAATATTTCTTGCTTCAATGGGATATTTATATTCTAAAGCCCGTGTTGAAAGAAACAACAATTATTGGCTTATCTGTGTGAAATGATAAATGCTTTAAAGCCAAGGTAGGTCTTAAAAATATGCTCTGTAAAATGTTCATGCTAATTTCTTCATAACACACAGTAACTTGGATCAGAACTATAATGGGTTTAAGTTTCTTCAGGTTGCACCTAGTACAGAGCAAGTGTTCTGACCAAAAACCTTGGAGCATATTTTTTTCATGTTTATGCCTACTTACTTCCCAACGTGCCTGCACAGACTAGTTCCTGAGTTTGTGTGATTCCCTTCCCTTCCTTCCCCTGGGTCCATAATTCTGTATTTTTTCCGGAATGCCTTAAGTGTAACAACTTATTGAAAACTGTCTCTCTGGAATGGTAAAAGGGTCAGGCTTAGGTTAACGTTTAGCTGTTCACTTTCATTGTGTGGAAGGACCTATTGTATTCCTGTATTCTGGAAAGCTGCTTCCAGTGAACCTAGTTCAGCCTAGGCAGCTCTCACTTTGTTCTTCCTTTTTAGAGCTTCATCTGACCTCTTTCAGCATGGTGGTCCAGCACTGAGTATTGGTTGTACTGAGAGTCAGATATTATCACTTATAAGTTGTTTTGATTCGAAGGGAGGATGAGTGATTTTGTGGTGCTCTCTTTGGTGTGCCGGAGCTCAGCAGCTCCCCCGCTACCTGAATTTCTCAGCTGCAGGCTCAGTGGAAACAGTCTTTTAGCGATATCTATAAAGCTATGTGCACTTCAACTCCTAAAACCGAGACCCAAAGTGTCATTTTCATCTCTGAAGAAACTGTGTGCTATCTGACAGTCATAACCAGTTGGGTTCAGAAATAAAACCAGATGAGAGTCCAGAGAGCACTATCAGGACTGGGTCTGGCTGGGGATTTGGGAGCAGGGAGTAAGGATAGCTTATAAAAAACACCTTGATACACACATCTCCCTGGTTTTATAGTTTTCAGGCTTTCTTGGCATCAGCTTAGTCTTAATTTCATCTTTCTGAGGCTTCTCACATAGAAATACAGATTTAAGTGCTACTGCTCTGACATGGGTCACCTCTGTTCATCTGCCCAAATGCTGCTATGTCACAAGAATTGTTTGCCTTTTATACGGACAGTTCTTCCCTTCTAATTTCCTTAATATGCACAGGTAAAGCACCCAGGTAGGTATAGATCTGTATAGATAGACACATCAGTTCTTGGTTCTTCCCTAGGAGCAGCAGCGGGGTTGCTGTTAGCAATAACATGCTGCTGCTGCTGCTAACAGTTGAAATTCCTGGAAAGTTTTATTTTCAGCTCTTCCTAGTTGTGAAAACCTGGTCAGCACAATGTGTCTGTTAACAGCATTGCTGGCTTGGGAGAAGCACAACTGCCTGATAGGCGCTCTGTGACCACAGCATTTGAATACCACAAGGCAGGGGCCAGGCCTTCCATGGAGTGAGGGGGCAGGATGGGGTGCTGGTACAGAGCTGGCTTCTAACAACGTGCAAGAGAGTCCAAATACCTGGGTTTTTTTCTCCCCTGCTTTGCCATATTTAAGAATGGGTATAATAGAACATGGAGAATGCCAGGGCGAAAGCTACCAGTTCCCATTTAGTACCTGTAGCTCTTCATGTATTACTGGTGGGAGGCATTAAGTTCCAGATACAAAGGTTTTGTGGAAAGCTGAAAGCATAGCACATGCTACACCTTTTGTACACACATGTGCACACAGCGATTGAATCCAGAAGGTAGCACCGATTATTTGAAATGCATGCCTTGTGCCTCTGCCATGAGAAATATGGTACAGGGGCAAGTGATTCTAAGTGCTTCTCTTCAAGGAAGCACATAAAGGGAAAAGTAGTGAATTAGAGCACAAAAGAATTGTGCACAAGCTGCCTCTTGCCTGACAGCTGTTACCATTTTCTGTACCTGTGGTAATGACCTTAACCTGTTTTGCGGCAGTGATTTGCCACGTGCTGAGCTGCATTCTTAAATCCTTGGTTCACTCATGGGTAGTTAGTGTGGTGCTCCAGTCATCTGCTGATAGATAAATTATTCTTTTGGCACACCAGCCCTTCCTGTGGGTGTAGGCATATAATTGGTGGTGTACCCCGGAATGGGAAGCATTATGCTTGCTAAGATACTGAGACAGTCAGGAGTGTCACTGGTGTTTCCTTTCTGGGAGAGCCATGGCTATGTTTATCAAGAGCAGAGTTCGTTTGCTCTGGTTCTTCTTGTTCTGGTGGCAAGTTACTTAACAGTACAAAAATGCAGAGCAAGCAGGAACCGGAAGGGCCAGGCAAGGGGCACTTGAGCCACACTGATTAATACGCCAACTTCAGTGAGTGTGGGAAGTGCTGTGCCTGAATAAAGTAACAGATAAGGACTGGACAATTTGCAGCATGCTCCAGCAGGTGCCTGTTTTCAAAATAAACTTGATAAGGAACATTTATGCTTCAGGATGAACTGATGCAGATAGGGAAGTGTAATAGTGTTGTTAAGTGTAATTGCTTTGTAGACTCATAGAATGGTTTGAGTTGCAAGGGAGCTTAAAAATGCCATGGGCAGGGTCACCTTTCACTAGACCAGGTTGCTCAAAGCCGTGTCCAACCTGGCGTGGAGCACTGCCAAGGATAAACAATTCCAGTGGTTCTGCCAATGATTCACAGCATGCATACTAATCTGCAGCAGGCTGTTTCCCTGCAGGGCTCCCTGCCAAGTCCGAAGGGGAAGAGTTTTGGCATGGGATGGACTCTACAGGGAGTCCCTGGGATATAGATCCAAAGCGGGCCTGAGTCTTTTTTTTGTTGTTGTTCTAACAGCAATTCAACGTTGCCTGTTGGCTGTAATTAAGAAATACCCTTATTGCAACAGTGCTGCAGCAGGAGAGGGCGAAGGTGAGCTTCAGTCTGAAGCGTCAAGGTTGCCCCATGTTACTTGTCACAGGCTTGCTGCGTGCTGCTGTGACTCGGTATCCCGCAGCACAGGCCCACGGCTGGGATATCAGGCTGGCTTCTCACCTCTCAGTGGTAGCAGCAGCAATATTCAGCGTGCAGTGATTTTCCACCCTGCTGTTTTTGCATGCAGCTGCCCATGGTTGCACAGGCGAGGCAGAAAGCTGCAGAAGTTGTTTGGTCGTGCTGCAATGCTTGAAAGGTCAAAGCAGGCAAAGAACCAGCTTGAATCCCAGGTTTGTTTTGTAATGGTTGAAGGTGTTGGCAGAGTAACCCTGTGCTTCAGCTGCCTTAGCGCTGCTTTGATACACCGCGCGGCAGCGAGTCTGCGCTTCCAGGATGCTGTTGCACCCCGAAGCCCTTTTGGGAGGATGAGGCAGGCCCCGGCACTCACTGCTCACGCTGCCTCCGTCCGTGTGTTCGTCCCGGCTGGGAGCTGAGGGTACGCGCCCACCCAGTACACGCACCCCGGCACAGGCCCGCCCTCCTTGGGGGTGGCACCGGCCAGGAGCGGCGGCCGGGAGCGGAGGATGCTGCTGCCGCTGCTGCTGCTGCCGCTGCTCACGGAGGGGCAGGCGGCGGTGCTGCGGTTGGGGCTGCGGGGCACCCCCCGCGGCGAGGTGAGCCCCGCGTTCCTCTCCCTCACCCTGGACGCCAGCCTGGCCCGCGACCCGCGCTATGTCGCTCTGCTCAGGTGAGCAACCTCCCGCCTTTTCTGGGCAAAGGAGCAAGGAACCTGGGTTGGGGAGAAGCAGAGGGGTCCCCCGGGTGGAGGTCCAGGGCAGGCGGAAAGCTCCGCAAACGCGGGGAAGAGAGCCCGGGCATCCCCCGGGGGGTCGGCAAAGGCGCTGCTGCTCTGGAGAGGGGAGCGCTGGGGGAGACCCCATCCCTGGAGCTGGGGCCGGCTGCTGCATCCCCCCTGCTTCAGGATGCCCTGATTTCGCCCTCCCGAGGCAGCAGCAAAGCGGTCCGTGCCGTGGGTGCTCCGGGAATGAGCGGCAGGGCCGGTGGGTGGAGGGAAGGCGCGGCCCGGTGATACTCGCTGGAAGCAGCATGGGGATAAACTAGGGAGAGGAGCCGCTTTGCGGGCAGGAAAAGAGAAGGAAGCCGCCGAGCAGAGGGGTTACAAGTGGCAGGGCTGCTAGCCCTGCCGCCCGGCTTTGCAGACAGCTGCCGGGGCACTGTCAACATAGAGTCAAATAAATGCTGGAGATCTGTAGCCATCAAAGATGAATCAGGAGATCCTAAAAACGAAGCCTCTTTTATCCCCTTGGGTAGTGCTGAAACTGCCAAGTGATAGTTGTTCCCTGCCTGTACTTTTGGCTCTGACCTCTCCTGCCTTTTCTTCCCTGCTTTTGCTTTATTATTTTTTTTGTGCTCTTTTTTTTTTTTTTTTTGTACTCTATTCCTTTAGACTGTACCTTTTTTGGGGGGGCAATCTTAATTCTTTCCTTTTCATCTGTCTGATCCCATTTTTCAACCCTACAGTATTTTTCCAGTCCTGATCTCCCTTCTCCCACCACTTTCATCTTTCCCCCTCATCAAAGTGGGGCGAAAGGTGATGCCAGCTTTATTGGAGAGTGCTCACTCTGGTCTCTAACCCCAACCAAACACCTGGGGGTTGAGTTTGTGGCTGGCCCTGCCACCATGGGGAGCAGGAAGTACTTGCTGGTCTCTAATCTGCTATGTGTCACCACCAAACAGCTAGTGCTGGTGTGCCTGGTGTCCTCTGATGCCTTGTGGTTTCTCCCAGTGAAGGCCGGTGTCGGTGCTGCATGTCGAGTTGTTTTACAGGCCTGCTTTGCTAAAGCTAACACGTGTCCCAGTGTGGACTTTTAATCTTTCTTGGGTACAAAAGTGATTTCTTTGGGTCTCCTTGATGGAAAAGGGCTCTGATGGTGATGATCAGTTGTCCGGCCACCTTCTCGTGGGATAGGTATGTTAGTTTGGTATAAACAAAACCAAAAAATCTAGAGGAAAAGATGCTTGACACAAAAAAAAAAACCAACCCCTGTTTTGGAGTATGGCCTTACTTTGCCCCAAGATTTGACCCCCTGTATGTGGCTGTGTTCTCCAGATGTTCCACATCTGCTCCTCACTACAGAATAACCCCAGGTCACCTACTGCAGCATGTCCTCTGAGCACTTGCCATGTTTAGCCTCTACCCCAAAGCCATAGTCAGCACGAATAGAGTGGTTTTCTGTTTCCTGGTTTCCCTTCCTCAGCAATCCCAAGTTGCGTGCCCTGGCGACAGCCCTGTCCCCAGGCTTCCTGAGGTTTGGCGGCACCGAGACAGATTTTCTCATCTTTGATCCCAATAAGGATTCAACATCAGAAGAAAGAATCATCTGCGAACTTCAGGCCCAGCAAGGTAAAGGTGGCATCAGTGTATTAGGCTCAAAACCATCCTTGGTTTAGGAGATGACTTTGATGCAGGCTGGGGATGCCACAAGGGCACAGCAGCAGTGCTGGGGCTCCTCTACAACGTTAGCATTGTTCTCTGTGGAAAGGAGGTCTGTGAACCTGAAGCACTGCCTGTGGGAGGAGCTGTGTCAGCCATGGGAAAGCCAGGAAGGCTGTGGGGGATGTCATGTCCAACCTGGCTTCTGCCAGGACTCCGCCTCTGCTGCCCCGTGCTCTGTGCAGCAGCCTTGGTAGCTCCCTCGCTGCCTGGGACACAGTCAAGGCCAGCCAAAAGCTGCGGTGTCATTGTGAAAATCAAGTCATGGACAGAAGGAATAATCTGATGAGAACAGAGTGTCTGTTTTCTCTATCTTGGCCAAAGCCAGAGCTAGCCTGGGGGCAATAGCTTTGCCCTCCTGTTGCTTCAATGCACCAAGTGCAAACCCACAGGAACACTGCCAACTGCTCAAGCTTGGTCCTGGCGCATGAGGTTTCCCACTGCATTAAAGTCCATTTATTCTTTGAACTTAGCAAAAGCACTTAAACCCTTCTAGAGGTGCTTAAGCAGAAAAATTTCCATCTGTTCCTGCACGAGAGCACAGTTGTACATCACTGTATGGTGATACTCAGTTTTGAAGTCAAGTGGTACTTTCACCCCTGTTCCACTTCGCTGAGCAGCTGTCTCTCTGAGATCATGAGCTGTGACTCCAGCTCATGCCTTCCTCTCTGTTATCGCTTGTTCCTGATTTGCATGCTGAGAAAAGACATGAGCTTTGAAGAACTGGTGTCTTATGACTCCTGCTGGTGGTGTTGTTAGAGCCATACGGGACAGTCAGCGCTTTCCCCTGCATGAGACAGGCAGCTCAGGAAGCATTGCACCATATCTGCCCACAGCAAGGTGGGCCCTGCCATACCACTGCAAGCTGGGGTGGCTTATCTGCTCCTTGGGCACAGCAGCCCATGCTTTGTCAGCTCACTGGCACAAGGGTTTCCGGCTGATGCTCCAGCTAAAATAGTTCATCATGTAGCAGTGCCACAACAGCAGCCTCCAGAAGCAGGGCTTGGTCTTCCTCCACTCTGCCATTTCCATCACCCTAATCTGGGAAAGATACATTGCATACATATTTATGCACCATAAAGCCAGACCTCTTTTTCTATGTGGTTAACATTGTGGAAGTAGGGGTGCGTGTCACTGAAGTGCACAACTGGCTCTCAGCCTGGCACCAAGCCATTGGGCTTCCTCCTGAGGAATACATCCCTTTGCATGGTGGTGTCTGGCTGTAAACACGAGGACTTAATTGTTGTCTACCTTCTTCTGCCCTACAGAAGCTTGTGGCTCGAGGCCTGCGTTTGCTGCTGTTGAGAGGCTGCTGCTGGCCCAGTGGCCCCGCCAGGAGAAGCTGATTCTTGCAGAGCACAACCGGAAAAAGCACAAAAACACCACCATTACAAGTAAGACCTCAATGGATTTTTCTGCTAGGGTTTATAACAGGGGGCTGCAAGTCTCTGCCCTGTGGTAAAAGGGTCATAGGCTGCTAGGAGCTGAAGCCATTGTAAAATAAACATTTCACCCGCTTAGAACAATCATAGAATCACAGAATGGTTTGAGTTGGAAGGGTCCTTAAAGCTCATCCAGTTCCAGCCTCCTGCCATGGGCAGGGACACCTTCCACTGGAACAGGTTGCTCAAAGACCTGTCCAACCTGGCCTTGAAGAAAATATTCAAAGAGATCTTCTTACACTGTCTACCACCTCATATTCAATAGTGTCCTGCTGCTGCAGGACTTGGGAGGATCGCAGCACCTTGCAGGATGGTGTGTAGCAATGTCTGTGCTGTTTCGTCCAGCTGGGAGAGCTAGGCACATCTGCAGCACCATGCTAAATAAATACAGGCAGTAAAGACTGTTGCTTGGCCGGAGCTCAACTAACACATCGTAACCTTGATATAAACATCCCCCTCTTCCCTCTGTGTAGGAAATACCCTGGACATTCTCTACAGCTTTGCAAACTGCTCAGGGTTTCACCTGATCTTTGGGCTCAACGCGTTGCTGCGGAAAGACGGCTTGCAGTGGGACAGCTCCAATGCCCAGGCACTGCTGGACTACTGTGCCTCGCGGAGGTACAACATCTCCTGGGAGCTCGGGAATGGTGAGTGTGAAGCCTGCTTGTGGGCCAGGCCAGCAGTCATCCGAAAGGCACCACCATAGGGTATGGGCTGGCAATTTTGGATGTTTTGGAAGACAGCTCATAAAGGCAAGGTGATGCTTTATTGGGAAACAGTAAGGTCTTAATTTGTGAGGAGAGATTGCACAGAAGGCGCAGTGAATGAGCCAATTGAAATCCTTTTGCTCTGAGATGAGGTGAATGGTGCTGTTCAAGGTGCAGGGTGTCACTTGGGACAGAGTACTGGAGAGAAGCACACTTTTTGCCTTCAAACATCTCATCTGTACCATGCCCGATCAGGCATAGGGGGTTGGTACTCTCTGGATTGAAGAAACTGCCCTATTATGTGCCCCAAAACTCGAGCAGGGCACTGATGCACACATGTCATCCACAGAGCCCAACAGCTTCAGGAAGAAATCTGGTGTCTACATTGACGGCTTCCAGCTGGGGCAAGACTTTATTCACCTGCGCCACCTCCTCAGTAACTATACTCTCTACCGGCACACCAAGCTCTATGGTCCTGACGTTGGGCAGCCCCGGAAGCACACACAGAGACTGCTGAGGAGGTAGGGCTGTGGGGCCCTGCAGCACCCCTGGGGTGGGCAGCTGTGGGTAGCAGTGGCTTGTCTGCTCCTAGATGCAGTATGGGTATGAGGAGGCATCTGGGCAAGGTTTTAAGGGTTTTCTGTTCCAAATCAATGCTAATGATGTAAAACTGGGTATATCCTATTTGAGAACTAATTTCCTATTTTCCTTTGAATTAGAAACATGGATTGTTTTTCTTTTTCCTTCACTGGGGATGGCTGAAATCTTACCTGCACGCATGAGCTTAAGGCTTAAATGCTCAGCCAGTTGAAACAAAGATGCTAGCAGTACTTCAGTGATCCACACACCTCTCAGCTGAGCTCTGGCTGTGTTAATAAGGGCTTTTCATACTAGAAATCTCAGTGTGTTACACCACTAATTCATCCTCCCAGCAACCTGCTGAGGCAGCCGGGCTGCCCAAGGACCATTTAAAAGCCATCACAAGTGTGGTCCCAAGGCAATTCACCATCACTACTGCCAGCTGGGGGGAAAGGGGAGGGCTGTGCAGGGCAGTTGGCTCATGGATGGCTGTGACCCATCACCAGTACTAACCTCTCCACTCTCCACTACATCCCTTCTGGTTGCAGCTTCCTGAAATCAGGAGGGAAGGTGATCGACTCTGTCACATGGCACCAGTAAGTACTGCTCAGATACCATCCTCACTCTGCTTATTGCCTGTTTTCTTTACAAAATGTCAATTTGAGCGCCTCAAGAGGAAGGAGGGGTGCAGCACCCCTCTCAGCAGTTCCTCAGGTGCTTCTCCTCAAATTCCTCCACTCACAATACAAGACGGATTGAGGGAACATGCTACAGAAATGCAGAAGGTCTCCAAAGAAGCTACTTGGTGCACAGACTCAAAAGCAGTGTTGGGAGGTTGTAACGTAAGCACAGCAGCAGGAAATGCAACACATGCAAGACTATCATTTTGCCTGCTAAATAAGTATGTTGAGAAAAATATAAGTGGGAAGTGGAGAAAAGGACAGCACAGCAGCTTTATTTCTCAGAAGAGTGTGAGGGGGTATCACAGCTTTCCCCTGCATGATGAGAGTATCTGCAATGGTTGAGCTGCTTTGCACATGCCGTGTTTCAACGTGTGCCAAAAGCTAGTGAGATCTGAGCACAGTCCCAGTTGTCTCTAAGATTTAAGCTGCCAACCGTTGCAAATGAAATGCACTTTCCCATGGGAACAAGGGGTGTCATATAGGAAGAAAAGCAGGTAGCTCAGACTTACTTGGCAGAGATGCCTCTGCTGGACTTCTGCATGAGAGATGGTTTTTAAACAACCCATGGGTGGCTGGGCTTGGAAATGGAGTCAGTACCCCTAACATAGGTGCTTTCCTTGGCATCAGAAAGGTTTAACCTGATTGAGTGAAAGCTTTGCTCCCTAAAAACAAATTCAGGGAGTCACTGATGACCCTGCTGCAAATGCACCCAACTCCTTGTAAAAAGTACAGCAGGAGCCCTGTTAGCTGATGCGTTACCTACTGCCTTTTTTCCCTCTATATTTATGTCTGATACAAACAGAAAGCTCTGCAGGTCTGTCTGACCCTTTCCCATAGGAAAGTGCTAGCAGCTTCTCCTGTTCCCTTACATTTGCTCTCCAAGTCAGTTTGGGCTGTGTGTGTATAACTTGCCCTCAGATCCCAGCCGCAGGGCAAACAGCGCTGTTGCAGCCCCAGCCCTTTTGTCTTGCGTTGTAGCTTAGAGAAGCAGTTTTAAAGGGCTCGGGTGTGCAGTGGGGCAAGCTGTCCCCAGGACACCTGCCATGAACTCCATGTGTTTGAAAGTGATTCCTATGTGAAGGTGGTTTTATTCCCAGAGCTGAATGCAGAGCTGACATGCAGCAGTCGGTAACAGTGGAAGAAGATGCATGTGCTTATATTATATATATGTATAAATATATGACTTATCTATTTATTTTGAGCAGCCAGCAAGGCATAAAATGTGTCCTCTCCCTTTCCTGGGCTGTTCTTGCCCTTTGGGTGTCTTTGCTTTAAATGGGCATGCATTAGTAATTTTCTTTACTAATTTAGGATAATCAGGTTTTAGCTTCCTCTTGTGGTTGGAAGACTCCAACTACTTCTGGTAGGACTGAGTGTTAGTGTGATGAAATGTAAAAAACACAGGGATCCCGATTTCCTGTCCTTTATATGGACAAACCAAACTTAAAAGCTCTTTTGTTCATGGTTCAGGGCAACCTTCCCACAAGGATGCCTCATTCCAGTTCCCCTCCAGACAGCCAAAATACTATAGAGGGACAGAAACATGAATCTGACTTTTAAAATATAACTTGATACAGTAAAGCAAATAATCACATACGAGTGTCAGACTCTTCAGTAAGAGAAGACTTAGAGAAGCTGTCTCTTAGTGATATTTTCCTTGTTCTAAATAAGTTGATGCAAAAAAACCCTACTACTTCTGTTGATCAAAATTTCTGTGATACCCTGGCTCCATCAAGGCAGTATCTGATTATCCCTTAAACACAAAAACCACACACATCTGGAAACAGAGCTGAACAGAAAACCGGTGCTGTGGATAACTGTATCAAGCAAGCGAATACTTCTGGTGGTGTTTAGTGCCAGTGCTGGTATTTTTTTCTTCATTTTGCGTGTTGTTTTTTTCCATTTCCAGTTACTATGTGAATGGACGAAGTGCAACAAGGGAGGATTTCTTGAGCCCTAAAGTGCTGGATACCTTTGCTACAGCTGTACATGAAGTCCTGGAGGTGCTTTGTCCATTTTGTTCATTCCCATGTTCGGTTTCCGGAAGGTTAGCAGAGAATCCAGAATAAAGTAGAGTTTCTCACTAGCAATAAATAGGGATCCTCAAAGCTTGGGTGCTGCTGCCCCTGTAAATCAAAGACAAAACAATGGTGCCAGATGCACCATAAACCTACAGCATTCTCATTTATCAATGTAGCTATTACTCAGGGATGTAATGTACGGTCATAACCCCATCCCTGCCCTGATTTCTTTGTATTTTGAGATCCTGAGAGCAGTATAACTTACAGTATACCACTACTCAGCTCAAGACTTACAGAACCTGGCTTTTAGGGATGTTTGCCTCATTCTACATGCATAGATCTGTGTGTTTTTGGAGGGGGGAAAGTAACTGCTTCTAAAATTTGTGTGACATCCCACCTCAGTTGGTGTTATCCCTTAAATGCAAACCTCATATATAGGCATTTGGCTAAAGCATAAAATTTTGATTACCCACTATTTCTGTAGCCAACAAAATCAATTGTTGTCTCTTTCTCTTCTTCCCTATGCCACACTGGCCAGATTGTTGATGGGACTGTGCCCAACAAGAAGGTCTGGCTGGGAGAGACGAGCTCTGCCTATGGAGGAGGAGCTCCCAGGCTGTCCAACACTTACGTGGCTGGCTTTATGTGAGTACCATGTCACAGATGTGAGGAAATGTCGCATTTTACAGGCTGAAGCTGGTTGCATACCTACCCCATAGGAGGAAGATCTCCCTCAGGCTTCCCAGGGAGGACAGGCAATGGGTGGGTTGAGTATCGTAATCCTCCCACTGCTCCCTGTGTGCTTCCCCCATGCCTAAGGTTCAATGTAGGCCCAAGTTATAGCAGATTTCTATGGTAAATGGGAGATAAGAAGCGTGAGAAAGTTGTATTTCTGCCCTTGAATCTGCAAACACAAACTCCATCCTTTTCTATGGAAATTCATTCACAAGATGGGTGTCCTTCTCCAAAGTCATCTTTTTATCACTGTGAGATAACTAACCCAATGGAAATTTAGCTATAAAAATCATTTTCTCCAAGGACTCCAGTTGCAGCAACCTGTTGAAAGAAATCAGGCTTTGGTCAGTTGGTAGATTCAGGGAGATAAAATTGCATGGAAATGTAGAGTTTATGCTTTGAAAATGAACCAAAACCATGGATGCAATGCATTTTTTTTACCCTTCTATGAGGCATGATGATATTTTCATCAGGGCCTGGTGAGTCAGCAAGTCAAAGCCTGGTAGTAGCAGGCAACCTCGCTGGTGTAATGATTTCTCTCAGCCCTCAGGCCCTTGGCCAGTTCAGGAGCATCCACTGCCACTCCTGGTTTCCTCTGCCTGCAAACAGGGTAGCAGAGCAACTGTTCCCACCAACTCTGACCTCCAGAGGTGGTCTGGGATTATGTTTTAAGGTAATCAGTGCAACACTTGAATTGAAATCAGTTGTGTGATTCTGAAAGAAGTCAGTATCCTGCCGTAATTCTTGCTTTCCTGCTTCCCACTCTGGTTGGAGGGGGGCAATGGTGGTCAGCTGAGGTCAGCAATTCCATCTGCATGATGTTTGCCTTATCTTTTTTGTCAGGTGGTTGGACAAACTTGGGCTTTCAGCCAGGCAGGGGATTGACGTGGTGATGAGGCAGGTTTTCTTCGGGGCAGGAACCTATCACCTGGTGGATGCCAACTTTGAGCCTTTGCCGGTATGTACACAACCGTTCTAATGCCATCTGAATGGTGTGTGTATTTCCGCACAGGCAACACTGGATGTGGAGATAAAAGTCAGCCACTTTAACAACACCTTTTTTTTGCAGGATAGTCACAGTTACTCTTGTACCTGAAGTTAGCTCACGTTTCATTATCGGTTCATGTGTTACATGTCTACAGATACAAGATGTTTACTGTAACTGCAGGGACGCAGCTAGTCTTCCACATAGCAGAGACTGATTGCTGGGACATGACGCTCTGACTTGTACGAAGACACTTCTGGAGTTCACAAGGCTTTTCTGAGTGGACTGGTTTGGTTTGAGCACTCCTTAGCTGAGCGATGAGTAGTTTCTAAACAGAGGTGATAGGAGATACTTTTTTTTTTTACTTTGGGCTTTTTATTTCCTCATTTAAAACAGATTTAATTTGGACTGAAAGGACGTGCCTTTGTTCCTCATGTACAGGCAGTACGGATGCTAATCAAGTGAATAATGCTTTAGAGGCAGGGAAATCCAAACCCAGTTCCATCAGTGTTAATTAGCAGGGAAATGAAGAATCACAGCAGTGTCAGGAGGCTTGCAGAGGAGCTGAGCATGCAAGCTCACAGTCTTCATAGAGGAAAAGTAGAGATGAAGTGGTAAAAGGAAGCAGACCTGGAAAACATAAGCCTGCACTGGGCATCGCCCTGCTCTCAGGCACTATCCTGGAGTGTCAGAGGATTAACTCTATGACTGGTGTTCAGCAATTAATCCTGAGACCTGTTCAAGAGCACCATGTCAGTGAAAGGCATAGAAATTGTTGGGGGCCTCTTCCTGGCATTGTGCCTGTGAACTGGGCGCAAGCTTTCCTGCTGGTAGGGCAGCTCATCCCCTGTGGGTTCAGCCCTGAGTTGCTCTGTGACCTGCAAAAGGGAGTTTCCAGAATGCAAGCAGTCTGTCTTCCACAGAGATTTGTGTGTGAAGCGGAAAATTACCCCCAGGTACCTTGTAAACACAGCTGCTCTGCAGTGTGGAGCAGGGTTTTCTCTTTAGCTGTGCTGTTTGGGAACTTGAACAGATATGGTGAAAACCTTGGAAAAGAAAAAATGTATGGGGAAAAACCCCCTGAAATTAGCAGCAAAATTGATGCTGTTAAGCCCTGTGTGGAGTATCTGCCATGTACAAAAGTGCTCACATGTTGTTTTGTGCCTCCCAGGACTACTGGCTCTCGCTGCTCTACAAGAAGCTGGTGGGTACCAAGGTGCTGCAGGTTGGCCTGACAGGAGCCGATGACAGGAAGCTTCGTGTCTACCTCCACTGCACAAACCCCCTCCAGTAAGCCACCAGAAAGGGTGAAATATCCCAGAATCTGAGCCCATGGCCATCCCCACTCCAACAAAAGCAACCTGGGATAGCACAAGTATGCTTTATATCTGTGAAACCTTTCTCTCCTAATCAACACCATCATCAACTCTTGCCTTGCAGCCCAAAATACAGAGAAGGGGATGTGACACTGTTTGCCTTAAACCTCTACAATGTTACCCAACATTTGCAGCTACCAAATTACTTATCAAGCAAGCATGTGGATCAGTACCTCTTACTGCCTCATGGCAAAGCGAATATCCTTTCCAGGTAAGTGCAACTCCTTCTGTCTCTGTAGAAATGATTGTGAGTAGACTGCGGTGTCCTCTGAAACCTCACCTTGTTTGATGTGCAAGATGGGGGTTGGCAGGAAGAGGTTATCATCCAGTCATAGAATGGTTAGGGGCATCTGGAGCTTTTTCTGATAAGGTCTGACTTCTGTTAAATCATGTCTCAAAAAAAAAACAGGCTGCTGAGAGCTTGCTAAGGTATGAGGACAGTTGTTTGACATTACTTGGGAAGCTTTTTCCTAGCAGGTTTCAGGGCTCTGGATCAGCTGCTAAAGTCCCTTTTCTTTGGCACAAGCACAGGTATATTGCTTTCCCAAGTGCTGGCTCCTCATTTACAGCATGGTGTTCAGGCTTTGTGTGGTTTCTTTTTATTGTTACTGCTAATGCATCCGCACACGAAGGATCTGCTCTTTGGGCATAGAAGATATCTTAATATTTGCAGGAGAAAAACAATTAAAACTTGTACTTTTCAAAGCCTGTTCTGCTGTTAACCTCGCTAGAAGAGTAAGAAACACATACTTTTCAACTTGCTTGTGCTACGACTCTAAAGGAGTCCTTGCAGAGGGAGTGCTGCAGATACTGTGTGTGCACACATAAACCCTCAAGGGATGTTTAATTTGTCTTTGGGCTGAGTTTATGTTTATACTCAGATCCAGAGCTGTTTGTATTCGATAGCAAACAGAACACAGCTGCCCAAACAGTGTGTGTGTCCCTTTCCAGGTCTATTGAGCTGAATGGCCACGTGCTACAGATGGTGGATGACAAAACACTGCCAGAGCTCACTGAAAAACCCCTTGGTCCCGGCAGCATCCTCAGCCTTCCAGCCTTTTCTTACAGCTTTTATGTTATCAGAAACACCAAAGCTATTGCTTGCATTTAAATGGTTAATGCACTCAGGATAAATGTAAAGCACTTGGCTAGCAGGGAAGCCTAATCCTGGAAATTCAGGTTTCTACCATGAGATATAATTCTGGCAAGGGATGCAAGTGTGCTTGCACCAGTACGATCTCTGCGCTGGGGAAGACATGAGGTCCCACTGGGTATTATGTACATGAAAGGTGCTTGTTAAGATCCTGGGAAAATCATCAAGGTAGAGTAAGCCCAGGCAGGGGGTGGTTTTGCTCTCGGTACAGCCTGGATTACTGCACTTGAGCGCCGGGCCCCTCTCCATGCTATGTGCAGAGCTACATCAGCTTCCCACACTGCCCTTGGGACTTTGCCAGGCGGGAATTGCAACCTCCACTCTCCTCTCATTTCCGCAAGCACAGTTTTCACAGCCGTTCCTTCAAAAGCTTGCTTTCAGAAAGGATGAGCAGGGGGAGTATTTTAGCTGTACAGTTGTAATTTTGCCTGCACCATGTGGGGAAACCCAAGGAGGGGTTGTGATTGCTGAGGGCATCTTGGGGAAAGCAGGGACACAAAGCAAACCGAGGCTGGGGAAAATGCCTCGCCGAGAACCCAGGCCCTCCTCAGGCACTGCGGCAGCACTTTACGTTTGTCCCAAGCCAGGAGGTTCGGTCACAAGATGGAGCTATAGCCACGCACTTTCCAAAGGCGAGCTTTCGACAAACGACGTGCGGGCAAATGAGCGCTCAACCTCCACCCCCTCGCAGGCGGTCCAGCTGGAAGGGGCTTCCTTGGCCCTATCTCTAGATGGAGCTCTGCTTCACACTCCTTAAGTCGCTCAGGTCCTCGAGGAAATACGACAGTAGAGACTGGGCAAACCGCCCACCCCTCGACCATCAGTGGCCTTAGACAATTCAAAGGACAAACCTGCCCATCAGGCTGACATTCCTCCTGCAGGGCAAACAGCAGTTTTGGCCAGAAATCTGTGTTGGTGGCTCCTTTTCTTCCGAAGCCGTGACTTCCCCATGCACACCCTGCTGCAGCCCAGCGTGCCACTAAGCTGCTTTCCTCTGCCATGTGGGCTGCTGTTCTGCAGGGGAGCAAAACCCCTCAGAGAATACCTGTGTGCTCCTCCTGCATGTGTTTACTTCCATCTACTTTTCTTGAAGACATATGACCTGTGCCACTGTCAATGCTTCATAGTATTTTGAGCTCAGCAGGGGAAAACAACACACCACTGTAATTTCACTTCTTAAGCTTTAAGAGGATGCTCCCAGCTATACACGGGGTTTCAAGGGAGGGAGGGGACATGTTTTAATGAGAAGACTTTAAAACCAGGCAAACTTCTGAAGCTGTGATGAAAAGTTGCACAATAAAGACGCTTTATTTAAGTTCAGCGTGTCAAAGAAGTGTTTGCACCCACAGTGCAGATACTATCTCAGAAGAGTTATGTATCAGGAAGTAATATAGATCACAAATGAGAAAACGGAATGCTAAATTCGCTTACATTGTCCAAGTTCAACAAGAGAAGATACAGCATAAAATGAAGTGGAAAGTCTTACATGCTGTCTACTTAAAGTTAGTAATATAGAATTATTACAACAATTTACAACTAAGACATCAAAAGCATTGTTTGCCTGGTAGCTTCTTTTTAGAACTTTTCTAACAGTTTTGTTTGTTCCAATGCTTTTGTGACTTTTATATTTGAAGGTTTCAATTAAAGTGATTTCTACCAGGTTTTGGCAATCTTCCTTTTTCTCAGGACTCTTTTTTCACATACCGATACCACAAAAATCCCTACATTCCTTTTGGTCACACATCATCTGCACTTTGCATGATTCTCAACAAGAGTAATCCAGGTAAGTAAAAATTAAAGAAATTGTACCCAGGCTGGTGTGTTTCAGTTGTACTGAGTCAGACAGAGGAGTCACCTCCACCCCACTGTTTGACTCAGACACAGAACATGGGTTGATTGGCATGCAAGAACTACTAGGAGGGGTACAGGGAGGCCTGGGTGTGCAAGTGACAGCTCCTCTGGCTTCCCCTCCCAGATAAGTCTCTTCTGAGCATACAGCCTGCTTCTTCACATGGTGGGGTGGTGAGAGATACCATTCACAGCTCCTGTAACCGCTTTTGACTTAAAAAGCTCTAAACACACACAGGTTTTGCATCATAGAATCGTTTGTGTTGGAAGGGACCTTAAAGATCATTTATTTCCACCCCCCTCCCATGGGCAGGGACACCTTCTACTAGACCAGGTTGCTCCAAGCCCTGTCCAACCTGGCCTTGAACATTGCTAGAGATGTGGCAGCCCTAGCTCCTCTGGGCAATCTGTTCTAACTCTCGGTGAAGAATTTCTTCCTAATATCTAATGTAAATCTCCTCTGTTTCAGCTTAAAGCCATTCCCCCTTTTCCTATCATTACTCGCTCTTATAGAAAATCCCTCTCCAGCTTTCTTGTGGGCTCCCTTTAGGTATTGGAAGCCTGCTGTAAGGTCTCCCTTGAGCCGTCTACTCTTGAGGCTGAACAGCTCTCTCAGGCCCTCTTCATAGGAGAGATGCTCCAGCCCTCAGAGCATCTTTTTGGCTCTCCTCTGGACTCATTTCTACAGCTCCATATCTCTCATGCTGGGGCCCCAGAGCTGAATGCAGTACTGTAGGTGAGGTCTCATGAGAGTGGAGTTGAGAGAGAGTATCACCTCCTTCGGCCTCCTGGTCATGCTTCTTTTGATGCAGCCCAGCATTAGGTTGACTTTCTGGGCCGTGAGCACACACTGATGGCTCATGTTGAGCTTCTTCACAGAGTGACTTCTCTTTATGAAGTGTGGTATATTAAGCTGATAGCTACAGTTAGCACTGTATAAACAAAGCAGGAGTGAGACAAATGTAATAAGTGAGACACTGGATCCCAGCACAGCAAGACAGCTATGGCCAGAACCAGAGCTGAACACCACCTTCGCAGGCCCCGTCTGCAGCAGCACCGGCCCTATGAGCACCTTAACCAAGGGTTTTTTCCCCTCTGTGAATGCTGTAAAATTTGGGGTCTTGAACTTAAATATGTGTGTGTATACACATATATGTATGTATACACACACAGAGACAGTTTTACCTGAGAGCAGGAGCAATTCTCTCACACATGTTCCTATTTGCTTTTGCATTTTTGAGCTTGGATTGCTCACCTTGGATTTACTGTGTGTGAGTTCCTGGAAGGTGGAGTACATTGCATCATGAGACCTTTGTAGAGGGGATCATTTAATGCATGCAAAAATAAGGAAACTGATAATCTCCTTGGAATCAGGGACATTTTGACCATTGACTCAGACTTGAGTCAAAAATGACAGCGGGGACTTAATAGCTTTTGGTGAGTTTTCAATTCCAAAATGTGTTATTCCCTAGACTTTTAAGGGTTTGTGGTTTTTTTGCCTTCAGTGAGGAGCTAGGCCACCTTACAATGATTATAAATATAGAGAAAGCAAGCGTTCAAGGCTGCAGGAACTTGTTTGCTGCCCTGCAAGATACACTGTTCAAACACACCTCAAGCATTCATCCATATGTGAATAAAACCCACAGTGACCGACCTCAACAAAATGAAACAGCACCAAGGTCACACAAGAAAAAATATTCTAGTTACACTTCATCAGAACTGAGCATCTGTTTCTTTTATGGTCCTGAGCAAATTGTGTTACTGCTGTGCAATAGTGCTCCAGCAAGTGGAAAAATGTGAAAGTCTCTTCTGCATCACACTGGTTTTTTACTTCCTCCTGGCAGTCAACTTTTTGGGAAATGAAAGTCTAAAATGGTTTCCCTTGGTTTTTGTCAGTGTACGAGTGTTGTGGTTTAAGCCTAACCATAAATCAGCCACGCAGTTGTTAGCTTCTTCCCCGCTTCTTCCCCCTGCTCCAAGAGGGATGGGGAGGAGAATCGATATAATGCAACTCCCACGGGCTGAGATAAGAACAGTCCAGTAACCGAGGTATAACACAAACCACTGCTGCTGCCACCAAAAATAATAATAATAATAAGGGAAATAACAAGGGAAGAGAGCACAACCGCTCACCAACCGCTGACCGATACAGAGCCTGACCCAGCAGTGATCTAACTCTTCCGGGTAACTGCTCCCAGTTTATATAGTGGGCATGACGTGCTGTGGTATGGAATACCTCTTTGGTCAGTTTGGGTCAGG
>JANRGW010020973.1:0-31749 GCA_024733675.1 Psilopsiagon aymara
CATTCTCCACAACCGAGCACATTTTCCACCAAACTCAACATTCCCCTAGCAGAAAACAGCATTCCCCTCACAACCATGGCTTTTAAAAATACACCTCGAGTATGGGAAGGTGCAGGCTAGAGCTGCTTATGCTGCTTGACTTGAGAAATGAGCATGAGGATGAGGTGAGGCAGGCAGGGCTCCTTCTGTGCTCTTGGACATAGCCTTTCACCTAGCCTGGTTCTGGGCTTGGGCTTGTGTAACGGGCAGGGAAAGGGAGAGCTGTTAAGGAAGTCCTGATTAATGTACTGTGCTTTTATGTGCTGAACAGCGTTTCCTGTTTTGGAGGACAAATGCTTCTGTGAACTGCTGTGATTTATCCAGTTTCCCAAATACCAGCTATGTATGCTTTGATGCTATCAAATATAATTGTCTTTTTTTCATATACTTTCTCAGTGTCTCTGCACATTTATTATCTTAAGATTAATCTTAGATTTTATACAGTGTTCTCATATATTGCTTGGTTTATTTAGCAAATAAAGCAAGATAGCAGTATAACGTAAAAAAAAAGGTTCTGAAATCTGTGGAGCGTGAGAAATGTTCTTTCAAATTAGGTTTCTGTTGCGAAACTTGGCAGTCACTGTGGTGTTAAAGAGCAGCTGCCCATAGGATGAGTGTTGAATTTCAACCATTATGGTCTCTGCTACAATGACCTTGAGTTCCAGTCTAGATTTGAAAATAAGTTCAAAACTAGTGTACCTTTTTCTTAGCTGGCCTAGCCTATCGCGTAATGAAGTGATAATTTGGTTTTTTAACGACTGAGTTGCTTTCTAGTTTAATAAACTGCTGAAATTGAAGTCACAGAGCACAATACATTTAAAGTCACAAGCCAATTGTTTGGAGTTGCTACAGGTTTTGGGAAGTGGGAGGGGGCAGCCTTGGATTGCTTCTTATTAAGTCAGCTACACAGTTACAAAGTTAAACCTGAATGCCTGTTTTAAATTGGAGTACCAACTACTTTATCTTGTTATCATTATTAGTCTGCAAAAAAATTATCTGAAATTCTGCCCTTTTTCTTAAGGGGTTTTTCCCCCCCATCAAATGCTGTATGTGCACACACACATTCTTACACTTCAATCTACCCACCTTGGATGTTCCAATAAAAAGGCATGAAAAATATGGTATTTATAAAGGGAATTTATTAAAACAAATACCTAAGCAATGGGGCACTTTTAACAAGGGAATGACAGTTGCAGAAAGTAGGACTTAAGGAAGGGGCTTAAGGAACCATTAACTTAGAAGCTGGCCATTTCTTTGATATTAGTGTTTGAAAACACTGGAAGTAGGGCAGTAGTTTATATCCAGGTAGATTTCAAGGAGGAAATTTCAGATTATGGGAAGATGCAGTTTTGTTGCCTTAAAAAACCCCAACAAACGAGCCTGAAGTTAATGTCTGTTAAAAACTAAGATCGGTTTTCTCTTCTGCATTTTGCACTTACTATGTACAAGTTTTGCATGTGAACATTAATGGTTATTACTTTAAGATAAAACTGTACAAACACAGAAAGTAAAAAACACTTTTAGTCAAATTAATATTTGAGACTGTAGTGCAACTTATTTTCAAAGGTATTTTAATGTTGTTTCTGAATGAGTTTCATATAATTCTGGTGGAGAAGCTTGTGATTCTTGAACAGGTTCTTCTCTCACAATTTTATCATATGACCAGCAAGTAGGGATGTGATATCAAGGGGATGGGAGCTGCTGTGAAGTCTTGAGATCCTTGCTGAGGGAAGGACATGAGCTGGAGGAGGCCTCTGGTTTCTGTTGCAGCTGGGCTGTGCAGCCTGTCCAGCCTTAATAACTCATTGCTCAGTTGAGTGATCAAGTCCTAGAAAGTTTCTATGATCTGCAGTAGAGAGAACTTTCAGTGTTCTTGCTGTAAGGGAAATCATGGGAGATTCATACATATGATTTGTATGAGGCGTTCACAGAAGTTCAAACTCTGTTCCTCCAAGCCGTGCTCTTGTATTCTTAGTTTCTGTGGGTTGGGTGGAAGGGAGGGGTGTTAGTTTTGTTTTTAATAGTGCATGCACACTGGAGTTATTAATGTAAATAAAAATCAGGATTGATTGAAAGAGAAAAGCAGGATTAAAAAACTGATGTTAATCTTGTCTGTACCTGTAGTTACTTTACTGTTCTTTTAGTCAATTTACTAATTTTTAATTTGGGTTGACTACTATTAAATATGCTGAATATGTAACAAAATACCTGAAGTGGTTTCCATTCAAATGTTTTATCAAGAAAAATATTTCCATTGTTTAATATTCTGAATTTTTTTTTTTCTTGTCACCTCATCGTCATCAAGATTTTAGGAGCAGTAGTATTAGCCTCTTACCTAATTCCTATTCATAAATTTCATGTGGAAAAGGGGCTTTACTGCTCCCCCAGCTCCTGATCACTTTCTCAGCAATAAATTGGTTCTAATCTGAACTGGAAATAAATTCTGTAGTACATAATTTTTAATCTGTCCAAAATCCTCAAGGTCTGCTTTTCTTTTCCCACATGTGGAAAGCAGATTGCTGATAGCCACACTTGGTAAGGAAGAAAAACTTCAAGAGCGCAAGAGAGAGATTTTATTTTTTGTGGAGAAGTAGAAATGTAAACTGTTTGATTTTCCTATGGTTGTGACTTGGAAGAGGACAGAATCCGTTGTACTGAGAGTTGCAGTCTTTGTGTGATTTGGTCAGGTGACTGGCAGTTTTTAGTGTTTTAAAAAAATAACATTTTGACATTAATTTATTTCCTTTGAGGAAATAAATTAAGGGTTGTGGAGAGTTGTGTTCTACAGCTTGCAATGTAATACATCCAAAGAATGTATGGCATTCTGGGTGAGTGGCAAGGGTAGGATGCCAGACTTGTTGAGTCATTTTACAGAGTGAAACATTAATGTGATTTTTTGTTGTCTTTGGGTTTTTTTCTCTTCCAATTTAGCAAGAAGGCTCGTTGTGTGCTCAGCACTGTCTGAATAATTTGCTACAAGGGGAATATTTTAGTCCTGTTGAGTTATCCTCTATTGCACAGCAGTTGGATGAAGAAGAAAGAATGAGAATGGCAGAAGGAGGAGTGTCTAGTGAAGAATATAGAACATTTTTACAGGTAAAATCATCTTAATTAGAAGTTACTTGATATTTGCCTGAAATCTAACATTTTGTACCACAGACCCACTATTCTTGCATAGCTAGAAAAGGTTAATTATCTAGTGCTGAAACTTCTTAATTTTATAGGTTTTTTCATTCAAACATCTGAAATTTGGCATTCTCAAATATTACTGGTACAGCTTTACAAAACTTCTCCCAAAAGCTACTCTGTCTTCATCTTACAGGTAGAGGGATCAAGCATCACAAGGAGGAGAATCATTTTGCCGTTTTGGGGGATATTTTTGAGAAGAATTTGCCGTTTTGGGGGGTATTTTTTTTTTTTTGTAAGCTAGTGGCAGAGGTAGGAGCAGAAGTTCCCATGCCTCCCTGTCTGTTAAGCATTGAGCATTTCTGATTTAAAAGTTTGGGGGTTTTAATTATTTGGTTATTTAGGTATTGTAATTAGCCTTACATACTAGGACATACTGAGTTGTTTCAAGTATGTGTAGTTTTATTTGTTTTCAAAACTTATTTCTGATCTTTCATGCTTACACCATTTTTCTTCTTTCTCTCTCCCAACCTCATACTAAGCAGCAGCCTTCTGTAAATATGGATGATAGCGGATTCTTCTCAATTCAAGTAAGCATGTCTTTATACTGACAGAATTTTTCTATTTATGCAGTGTCTCATGTAATTTAAATAGCATTGAGCTTTTTATCTAGTTTCCAGTTTATAAGCTTAATGGAATTAAGTACTGGACTTCTAAATCTTCAGAGGGTTTTCCACTAAGTGACTTGCAATTCTTTAGTTTATAGGCCCTTAAACACATGGTAGGAGCATGGACATCCTGAACTGTGAAATGGTACCTGCTGGCAATAAGCTTGATTCTGAGTTGATTCTTACAGGCACTTCACTTGTAGATCTTGGCTCCCTTAGACTTCTGGTGAAAAAGCAGGCTTGAGATTGTTTTCTCAAATATAGAGTGTAAAGCCCTTGGCAGTGGTATCAGGGTTATCACAGCGGATGGAAAAAGCTTCAATGTCTGCATGTCAGTTTTTGTAATACCCACAAAGCAACAAAAAAAGTTATTGAACGTCAAATTTGGGATTGTATCTAGATGGACGTGAGGATAGCAACATGGTTTAGTGTTGAGGTATCCCTGCCCATGGCAGGGGGGAGGGGGAGCTATATGATCTTGAGGTCCTTTCCAACCCTAACTATTCTGTGATTCTATGATGCTTTGCACCTTTGGCTGCTTCCCGAGCTTAGAGTGGTGATTCTCAGTGTTCCAGAATCCCTCAAGAGACTTGTTTGGGTTGGTTGGTTTGTCTGGTTGGTTTGGTTTTGGTTTTGGGTTGGTTTTTTTTGGGGTGTGGTGGGGTGGTGGTGTTGTTTTTTGTTTTCTTAATGGGAAGGCAGGGCTGTTCTAATCAGAGAAAAGCCATTAAAGGTTTGGCATTTCTTGTATTCTTTTGTTGTGCTTCGTCAATATTGAAGCTGAAAAAAACTTCCTTACACTCTATTTTTTTGCCCTGTCGCTGCTCTGCTCGCTTGCTGCGCAGTTGCCTGGCTGACAGGATGGTGAATGTTAATTTAGATTTCTTACAGCATCATTTCGGTTAGTGCTAAAGACTTAGTGTGATAGAGCTTGTGCTAATGCAGCTGACTGATCCTGTGACTGTCCAGTGGTGAAAAATCTCCAGTAGTTACTGTGGGGAAGTATGAATAGTTACTGCGGTGAAGAATTTCCAATAGTTACTGTGGGGATGGGGATGCAGAGAAGTACACTGAGAGCAGAGAGATAACATCTTATGAAGTGTTTGTGAGAGGTGAAGTTACAGCTTTGTCTCGGGGAATAAGCTTATTAATACAGCTCAGTTAAATCCTAGTAGTTTTCTTACTTCCCGTTAGATATGGCATGCATGTTATGTTTGCATGTAGGTCTATGGCAGTTGTGTTTTGAATAATGTGATTTCTAGGTTTCCTAGCAATGTTTTGAAATCCTAGGGTTTATGAAACTAGTGTGTTTGTTTATAGCTGTTAAGATGGTTGTATTGCTTAAATTAAGATTTGACTGGTTTGTTTCACGAAAAGTGCTGTTTTTTGACAGGTTATAAGCAATGCCTTGAAAGTTTGGGGTTTAGAACTAGTCCTCTTCAACAGCCCAGAGTATCAGAGGCTTGGGATCGACCCTATGTAAGACATATTTTTCTTAGCACCCTGCTTTTATTTTACAGAAAAATAATAATCTATCACTTAAATCTTTGTTTAAAATTATTATTATTTCAAGCTGTTTGCATTCTGATGGTTTTATTGTCCCCTCTGTCAATAATTTTTTTGATTTGGGGGTGTATATGAGTATCTGTCCTCTCTGCCTTTATGTTATCTCAGTATCTGTGGCATCATAGATATATGGAGATTTCAGTAATGCTGACAACTTCCTAAATGTTACAAAAGTAGTATGAGTATGGTTGTATTACTGAAATTTTATTATGTAAGTTTAAATTAGTGGTAGCAAAGAACTTGAACATTAATATGAATTCCAATAGTAGAGTATTTAATTTTATCTATACCTTTTGTTTTTCTTTTTACAGAAATGAAAAATCATTTATTTGTAATTATAAGGAACACTGGTTTACAGTTCGAAAGTTAGGAAAACAGGTGACATTGTCTCTTTTTACTTAAAAATTGACTTCAGAATGGGGGTGGAAAAGTGGTTGCAACTAGACCATGTGTTGGCCTTTTGCAAGCTTTGGCTGCAGTTTAATAGTATCCTATATTAACAAAAAAAAATAGTATAAATGTTAAATGTTTGTAATATCACAAAAAATACCAGGGAACTTTTTATGAATATTAGCCTGGAGAAATACCCTAGGATTAATTTCTTAGTAAACCTGGCCTCTAGGGAGCTGCAGTTCTTACAGAGTCTGTGTGACATCTTTAGCTCTTTTCTGCATGAAAAGAAGGTGAGAGGACAAAGATTAGCATCCATATAGAATACAGATTAATTTTAATGCATTAATTTATTGACATTGTAAAAATAATTTTGCTCATTTAAATGGACAATAGGCATAAGGAAAAGTTCAAATTTCAAAGGTATTAGTATTTATGATTGCTAGTGTTTAAGAGTATCCATCAGGATAAGGTTGGGGAAAGTGGAATCACAACTTTCTGCTATTTTAGAAAACTTTCAGCAACTATTGTTTTATAAGCAGGAAGTAGTTACTAAAGGTAAGGGGTGGCCATACAAGTATAGGGTACGTGCATAAAAAAACGTCAAGTCACATCCATATCCATTTTAACACCAATGCAGTTTTTTATTTCAGTAGCCAGTCATTGCTCTGGATCACACTGCATAAGTTTTTATACGACATAAGTTGGTTTGGTGTTTTCAGGTTTGTTTTTTTGGGGGTTTGGTTTTGGTTTTTCTTTCTTTTTTCTTTGCAGAAAATGTTCACGAAATGACTTTTATGTTCTACAATAATGGACAGGAGTCTCATTATGCATTTGGTTCATTTTGCATGTGGTGGCAACCTATCTTGTCACCCAGATTAAAAACCCCAACAAAAAAAACAACAAAAAAAAAACTCTATCAAGCAAAAAACAAAAAACAACCCAAAACCAAACAAAACCAACAAACAAGAAAAAAACAAACCAGAAAACAACAAACTAAACAAAACCCGACTATGAGTAAACACATTACACTGCTGTTCTGCTTCAATTTGAAAGTATGGGTAATGTTTACAGGCCATTTTTGTATATTTAATATCAAAAAGGCTGAATGGTCTCTTGAAAGTATGGGAATGTTGTTTTATTATATACGCAACCATGTTGGGTGGAATTTTGTGTGTCAGTATTCTAGCCCAAAATGTTCTAAGTTAGAGGGGTAATGTCTTGTGTTTGTACATGCAGCTTGTAACCACATAAAAACAATGCTAGGTGTGTGTTAACTAGAGAGGAATGAAAAAAAAATAGATTTGACCTGCTTGTTTTCTGTTACAGTTAAAGCAAAAGCGGTTTACCAAACCTTCCTCCTCCATGTTCCCTTTTAAACATTTGTCTCTAGTCTGTCCGTCACATTTGTTTATGTAACTTTATTGCCCATTCCTACATTGTTGGTTGTCTTACGCTTTTGCAGTGGCAAATGGTGTTTTTAACAAATTCAGTGACTGAATGACAGATTGGTAGATAGACACCTCTATTCCAGGTGAATTCTAGTATGGGCCCAACTGCAAGTGTGTAACTGCAATATGGAGGTTTGGATAGGTAAATGCTTTTTTGTGAGAATGGAGATAGAATTCCCCTTCTACTATCTGAAATGATGCTTTCTGATTAAAATGGGTAGTATTGAACAAGTACTGTGTAAAAAAGGTTCTTCAGATTAATTGCAATATATATGGGGTTTTAAAGATTGAATATTTTTACATCCATATTGTATATGTTTTCTCTGTGTAAGTGTTATAAATGACTACTTGTCATCTTCAGGGAACTATAAATAATCTGTGTATATGTCATAACATCATGCTCTACTATCAGAATATTAAATTTTAGTTATTTTTTCTTTTTAAATTAAAAAATTATCTCAGATGTAAGCAGTAGTTTTCAGCTTCACCAGCTATTAAAGGCAGAATGTTTAATGAAGGTATTTTATGTAAAGAATTCAACTTCTGTTTCCTGTATCTGTTAATTTCTTAAGATCCAGTGTTAACTCATGAAGGTTTTCTTCCCTCATTAGTCTCTGAACAGACTTAAAACTCTGATTAAGCAGAATTTTAGATGCTGTCTAAAATAACTCTTCTACAATTATATTTTGACTTGCCTGGATTAGTCTGTTTGCTTGGTACCAATGTTTGGTAATGGGAGAGAGCATGCAGTAATTTCCTCACTTCATACCTCCTGTTAGCTGAAGAGTATTTGAAGGGTAACCTTAAGCATTAGAGGTATTGTGCTTCAAGACTTTTAGTTTGGTAATTTACTAGATTTATTTGGATATTCCATCATAGAAAATTACCACAATGTACAGAAATGGGTTACCGAGTAATCTTTATGCTAATTTGTTCTCTCAAACCTTTTTTTTCTTAATTACAGTGGTTTAACTTGAACTCTCTCTTGATGGGTCCAGAACTAATATCAGATACATATCTTGCACTTTTCTTGGCTCAATTACAACAGGAAGGTAATAGTAACTTGCAGATGTTAAATCTCATTAATTAAAAGTAGGTAATAATAATTAATTAATTAGAACTTATGTGTTCAGTTAATTATCATTAGTTTCATGATTGAAATAGTGAAATAACTCAAGTCCTTTACAATGAAAGGTAGAGCCCTGCATTGTAATAAATTGCACCTTATTGTGTTCCATATAGCATGCATTTTAGAGTGTTTTTGCCTACACCTTAATGCTGTAGACTTACAATTTATTTTCCTCAGGTTATTCCATATTTGTAGTAAAAGGTGACCTGCCAGACTGTGAGGCTGATCAGCTATTGCAGATGATTCGGGTACAGCAGATACAGCGACCAAAACTAATTGGAGAAGAGACAGCACAATCAAGAGATCAGAGGTAAAGTAAACAGAGATTTCATTTTAATAATGTTCAAGTGTGATTGGTTTCCATGATTAATGTCTCCATGGAGACAACCTCCTTAAGAAGTAACTAGAAGTACTTTTAGTGCAATATGCTCACTACTGTTGTATAAAGTAACAGTAAGTTGGTGAATAAAATTGGTGTATTTTTAAGTGGACAAAAATTACCTGAATAAGGATTCAATCTTTCCATGTGTACAAGTGTTGTGTAGTGCAGATTTTTAACTAATGATTACAGTATTTTTCCAGTTATTGTAAAATGGGTAAGCAAATCTTTACAAACTATGGTTAACAGTAATCAATCTGTAATTAAGACTGCTTAGTGCATTCTGTCATAAGTAGAAAAGAACAAGAAACCGATACCTGAATACCTGAATTTCACATCGTGTAAGTCATACAGCATTCTCTTTTGGAATAATTTCACTGTAAATGTTGTAGTGCTGCTCTGTTGTGAAAGGTACTGATTGTACAAAACATCCTTGAAAGCATATAAAGTGCTACTTCTGCAATAATTTTATCACGTTTTCATAGCGAATGAATTGCAATAAGCCGATTACTTAAGGCTTTTTGGAGGAATTCGTTCATTATGATTTCTTCCACTTTGTAAAGGTAGACTGGTGTTGTAAATTGATGGAATAAAACCAAGTGACTTGGCAGTAACACAGAAAGTGAGTATAGTTTACAGAGGACCTATTGCTCTAGTGTGGTCGTCAGAGTTTCCCAAGAAAGAGACCACATGCACTGTTTTCTGCTGTTGTAATTGTTTAAGTAGCAGTTGTTTTAAATAACATGTAATACTGCTTTTTGTAGGCTTATTGTCTTTGAAGTTTTCCCCATTAAACATGTACATGGGTTTAGATGTTCAGTATTTATTTTTTTATCTCTTTTGTGCAGCTTCACATTTCATTTAGAAATGAAAATAGTTGTTTATAGAACAGGTTTTCACAAAAAAAATTTTCCCAAAGTTAAAAAATAAAAGTCAAATCAGTAGAAAATACTGACTTTAAATTTCACAGTAATTTACTATTTCTGCCTGAATTCTGCCATAAATATGTCAATTTCACAGGCTACCCAGAAGTGATATGGACCAAGCAATAGATGTTAACCATCCTTTTGATGGAACAGGCATGCTAGATGAAGATGAAGAGAATTTTCAGAAAGCACTGGCTCTAAGTAGGCAGGAAATGGATATGGAAGATGAAGAGGCTGATCTTCGCAGAGCCATTCAACTCAGCATGCAAGGTGCAGTGTTCATCTAAATTTCTCCTACAGTGTTCATGTTGCTTATGCTTTAGGCAGCCACTGAAATTGGTTGCAGTCAACCACTTCTTCAGGCATGCATCAAGCTCTCTGAAAAGGTTGGCTTTGAGGCATGGAAGGACAGTTCAGAATTCCCCGTAGCTATCTCCTTTCTGCTTTTGAAAAGCTGGAACTTGCATGTTAGTACTGATCATTAATTAGGAAGCAAGAACAAACTGGCCAAGGGTGGCAGGAAGGACAGGAAGCAGTCTTAATATGAAGAGGAGATAATATCAAGTGAAGTTAGCCTAGGTGCTTATTTCTCCAATAAGTATATTTCTTCCTGTGAAGTTTGAAGACATTTTCTGAAGCTGTATTTCATTTACTAACTTCATTTTACAGTAATTAGTAGGATATTGTGTGTTCTGGTTTTAGGTAGTCGTCGAAGTGAGAGCTCAGGCTCATCACCACAGAATGTTCCTCAGTTGCCTCACACCAGTCAGACTGACTCCCTTTCTTCAGAAGAACTGCGAAGGAGAAGACAAGTATATTTTGAAAAGTAAAGTAGTTGATATAAAACTACATCTGGAAGTACATGTCCTATTTTCCAGTGCTTTTGGTGTGTGGATGAGTTCCTCACTGAGACACAACTTAATTTTTCTCTCTTAACATGTTTTCCTAACAGTACCTGAATTTTGCTATCCCCAGCTGGCTCCTTATGAAGAAACGAAACTTGTAAATAATTGGAGTCCTGTTGGTAGTGCAACATTAGCCTTGTTGGGGATGGAAAAAAGTATAAGTTACAGAATTATAGTATGGTTTGGGTTGGAAAGGACCTTAAGATCATCTAATTCCAACCTCCCTGCCAAGGGCAGGGATGCCTCACAGTAGACCATGTTGCCCAAGGCTCTGTCCAACCTGGCTTTGACAACTGCCATGGATAGAGCGTTTCTCACTTATTCGGGCAACTTGTTCCAGTACCGCACCACCCTCACAGTATAGAATTTCTTCACTATATCTAACCTGAACTTCCTCTGTTAAAGTTTAAACCCATTACTTCTTGTCCTACTGCTGCAGTCCCTGACGAAGAGTCCCTCTCCAGCTTCCTTGTAGACCCTGTTCAGACATATTTTTAAATGGAGTCCTGTAAATTTCTGTAATTATTTTTCTGAAGAAAAGCATTCTTTCTCAAAGACTGCTTGTGGTAATGATGCCTCTAATGTGCATCACATGAAAGTGTTATAGATGATATTTTATGTTGCTGTTCTGGAATACCTTCTTAATACATCAGATCAGCTGGGTTGGAAAAGACCTTTAAGATCATCAAGACCAACCATTACCCCAAGACTGCCGAGCCCACCACTAAACCATGTCACTGAGGGCCTCATCTACACATTTTTGAACACTTCCACAGATGGTGATTGTGGCACAAGTGCAGGACCCGGCATTTTGCCTTGTGGAACCTCATGCCACTGGCTTCAGCCCATCAATCCAGCCTGTCCAGATCCCTCTGCAGAGCCTTCCTATCCTTGGTGTTGTCCACAAATTCACTGAGGATGTGCTCAATCCCCTCATCCTCACTGGCCCTAATACTGAACCCTGAGGGACCCCTCTATTGACCAGTCGCCAACTAGATGTGATACTGTTTGCCGCCACTCTTTGAGCTCTGCCATCCAGCCATTTTTAAGCCCAGCAAAGAATACACCTATCCATGCCATAAGCAGCCAGTTTCTCCAGGAGAACACTGTGGGAAGTAACGGCAAAGGCTTTAGGTCCAGACAGACAGCGTCCACAGCCTTTCCCTCATCAACCAGGCAGGTCACCTTATTGCAGAAGGAGATCAGGTTGGTCAGGTGGGACCTGCCCTTCATGAATCCATGCTGACTGGGCCTGATCTCCCTGTTTTCCTGCACGTGCTTTGTGGTTTGACTTAGGATCATCTTCTCCATGACACTAATGATGCTCCCTGGCACCGATGTCAGGCTGAGAGACCTGTAGTTCCCAGTGTTGTCCTTCCTGCCTGTTTTGTAGAGAGGCATTGCATTGGCCATCCTCCAGTCCTCTGGCACTTGCCCACTAGACCAGGACTGCTGATAGATGATGGAGAGTGGCTTAGCAAGCTCCTCTGCCAGCTGCTTCAGTACTCTTGGGTTTAACCAATCCAGCCCCATAGACCTGTTTATATCTAAGTGGAGCAGGAGGTCACTAACCATTTCTTCCTGAATTATGGGGACTTCAGTTAGCTCCCCATCTCTGCCATCCAACTCCTAGTGATGGAGGAGGTAGAAATGCTGTGGATGGGAGGAGTTAGATTTGGCATGAGAGGGTAAGAATGCAGAACATTCAGATTCTAGGAAAACAGTAACGTCACTTGGCTACATAATGCTGGGGTGGTATGATGCCTGAGGGGTAGCAGGGTGAAACAGTTGAGGAGATTTTAGGTGCAGGGCTGTACCAAACAGCTTCCACTTCTCACTCTTGGCCTTCCTTACAATGAATTAGACTCGATACAGGCCTCACTCATACTGATGTTAATCTTATTCTGTTATAAATTTGCAACACTTTTAGGCAGCAACAACAGCAACAGCAGCAAGATCGGACCCAAAACCTACACAATAAGCCAACTCTAAGCTCAAGCACTCTGGAAGCTGACCCAGGTATTGTTTTCTAAACTTATTTTCAAACAGTGAAATACTTGTCTTTCCTGCTTTTGTGCTCTGTTTCTAACTTTCCTTGACTGCCTACTTCCTCACTGCAGCAGCCATTCAGATGATGGATCAGAGCCATTACTCCTTTTGGCAGTGAAGGATCACTTTCTTAAAAAGGCTGTTCGGCCTTGAATGGCAATATCCCGTTTCAGAGTGAAGAGCATTACTATTAGACCATCATAGTTCTGGCTTTTTATTATTTTGTTTAGTTTGAGCGTTAAAAATTGTAATCTTTGATGGAATTTGTGCCAATAATTTGTTTTCTAAAGTACTTTTAAAGGTGTATGATAATGTAATAAACTTGGAGTAATATCTGACAAAATTACTGGAACCAATTTTCATAGAATGTAAGTATGTAGGCCTTAATAATGTCAAGTATTGGTGATCCAAAATTAGTATGTATTACTTGTTACAAACTGACTGTTGTGGATGAAAGTTAAGTGCAGAATGTTCAATGATTTTAAAAAACAAAGCCAATTTTGGGGGTGGGGTGGAAACAGGTAGGTGTGGACAGAGGGAACAAAGGTAGCATTTAACTACAGTTGAGAATCAGCTCTGTGCATTTATTACAACTTACGTGCATTTATTTTCTTTAGGAGGTGATATGAGTGAAGAAGACATGCTTCAGGCAGCTATGAATATGTCTCTGGAATCCGTTAGAAACAACCTGAATACAGAAGAGGAGAAATGAATTAGCTATTTTTTTTCTTACTATTTTCAAAACACTTAAGTCTCCATTATAATTTTTCTGTGTGGATGTTGCACAAGCAGGGTTCATTTTAGAGTTCTGGAAGCAGGAATGAAAGGGGGACTGGAAGTCAGTGTGGAGGGAATCTGAAATTACAAAAAAGATTGCACTAGTTTACAAAACTTTAGCACTCCTACTACAGGACCTTTGCTCACAAGAGTAGCTGTATTAGAATTACTTAAGCTATTCACTGGGAACCAAGTTAGACATGTGTAGCAGAAGGAACTTGCATTTTAAAAGCAAGTTTAAATTATATTAAAAAATTTTAAAGGAAATACAGAAGGTGCTGAAAGCTGGCATCAACTGATTTCTGTCAGTACCAATGGAAAAACAGAAACAAGTAATAAATTGTACTCATAAATGATGAATTTCTTTGTAAGGAATCCCTTAAAATAGGAAAAAGAAATCTGTTTATCTTAGATAATTTGTTTTGTGATTGTTTATTGTGAATGACTTCATGTCAACTTTTCAATCCTGCTGTCCAGTTTTGAAATGACTCATTTTGTGGGAAAGACGTAGAATCATAGAATAGTTTGGGTTGGAAGGGACCTTCAGAAGTCATCTAGTCCAATCCCCCTGCAATGAGCTGGGATGTCTTCAGCTACATCAGGCTGCCCAGAATCACATCGTGCCTGGCCTTCAGTGACTCCAGGGATGGCACATCCACACCTCTCTGGGCAACCTGTGGCAGTATTTTACCACTCTCATTGTAAAGAAATTTTTCCTCATACTGAGTCTGAATCCCCCCTCCTTTAGTTTAAACCATTACTCCTCATTGCAACAGGTCCTGCTAAGAATTCTCTCCCCATCTTTCTTATAGGCCCCTTTAAAGTACTGAAAGGCTGCAGTAAGGTCTCCCCAGAGTCTTTTCCAGGCTGAACAACCCCAATTCTCTTACCTGTTCCTCATAGCAGAGATGCTCCATCCCTCTGATTCCTTTTGTGGCCCTTCTCTGGACCCCCTCTAACAGGTCCCTGTCTTTCCTGTACTGAAGGCTCCAGAGCTGGACACAGCACTCCAGAATGGGATCTCACCAGGGCAGAGTGGAGAGGCGAAATCACCTCCTTTGACCTGCTGGCCATGCTCCTTTGAATGAAGCTCAAGATATGATTGGCCTGGGGTGCAAGTGCACATTGCTGTCTCATATCCAATCTTTAATCCACCAGTTCCCCCAGGTCCTGGATAACTCCCAGTCCAAGTCCTGGGATACTCTCAGTCCCTTATGCCCCAGACTGTATTCATACTAGGGGTTGTTATGATCTAGGTGTAGGACCCTGCATTTGGCCCCATTGAACCTCATGAGGTTTCCACAGGCCCACCTCTCAAGACTGTCCAAGTCCCTCTAAATAGTTTCCCATCCCTCAGGTGTGTCAGCTGTACCATGCAGCTTTGTGTCATCTGCAGACTTGATGATGATGCACTCAATCCCACAGTCTGTGTGTGTGGCTGATGGAGATTCTAGAGTACTGGTCCCTGTACAGACCCCTGAAAACATGAATTTTGCAATTCAAGAGATAATCATCAGTGTGGTGGTGATGATGTTACTCCTGTATCAGTGACCTCTGACCTTCTAACACTTTCTTGTTTTACTTTGAATTCCAACTCTAAAATTTTCAGATCCATAATTAAAGTAGGATTTTTGCATTGTCCTATTATCTTTCAGCAGATACACTTGACACCTTTGGTTTGTTGGGGTTTTTAGGTTTGGTTTTGGTTTTTGTTTTCTTAGGCTCTTTCCAGTTATGCCACTGTCATTACTACAAAAGTAGCATATTATCAGTTGGGTTAAACAGGTTTTATTTTCTACCTCTTCTGGAGTCTTTTTTTCCTCTTCAAGCTCAACCTTTCCGGTCTTTCAGTAGGGAAGAGCTGTAACTGAGTCTAGGAGAAAGGATGAGGGGATTTATGTGCCATAAAGTCAGTGCCACACAAATAAGGTGCATTCTTGCAGTCTGAAATGACCCCTGTGCAAATCACTCATGTAAGAATGAATATTTATACCTGTGTGGATGTTCTTTCTGAAATGCTTTTCATGAGTGTCTGTCAGAATGTTGCAGCCTTTTCAGGAATGGCCTTTATTCATGCACCTTACAATTTTTTTATCATGCTGTTTCTGATCCTGAGAACAACTGGGGAGCAAAGTATGTGAGTAGCTGAAGCTATTGGTTGTAAGACAGTTGCTTTGATATCCAGGATGAATGTGTAAGAGGGTGACCAGACCTGACTTTTCAACTTCAGTGCAACAATTCGAGATACGTTACGTTTTCCTAAATGGTGCTTGAAACACAAATTCTGTTTACATATAAATTAAATGGAAGTGTGTTGTAGATGGAGTATGTAAGCTGTAGTTCACATAATGCATTGTTAGCACAGGCATTCTGAGAATCTTTTGAAGATAACCCTAAATTTCTTTATCAAAATATTCTAAAGTTAGATCATTGCACAATAGTAACATTTAATTAAAATTAGCATGAAATGAATGGTATCTAGCTGGAAATACACATTCAGCATCAAGTAGTACTGTACGTGAAAGGGCTTTTACCTCTCAGTAAAGATTTGTTTACAACACTGGTTTCTTGATATCTTAGGATATTATTATGTTATACATAATTGGACCTAATTCTGTTTTCCTTAACTGTGTGCTGAATTGCCACCAATGTCACCAGAACCATTGTATGTGTGAGACAGTATGGATTTTGGCATGCAACAGCGCTACTTTTTAAAAGCTTATTTTAAATTTTGTCTTTTTTAAAATAACCCTGTCATGAGCATTAGAATTAATAGCTGTAATGTCTCAAATTAATGCAGCTAAACAATGGCTTTAAAAGTCCATGTGTGGATATGCCATTTTGAAATGCTATGTATGTTTTTCAGGATGAAAATTTCTGCTTTCAGTTTAAAATTTATATGAAACTGAAAACAGGGAAGAAGTCTCTAAAGCACTGAATTGTTTCCTTGCTTGTCTGTAAATCCACAGCTTTAATTCCCTGTCTTTTGTTGTGCCATGAACTGATTCTGAAATAAGACTCTCAGTTTTATAAATAGGTATAGGCTGGCCATTTGAGACCAGTACTTGGTACCTGGACCTTTTATTCCCTATTATATAAAAATATTTCTATAGCTATATAGTGTGGCAGCCCTATATTAAAAAAAAATAAGAAAAAAAAAAGCCCCTTGATTTGCATTAACTGTAACCTGTGACAATGACATGTCTTTTTATAATCACTAAAGCATGGAGGTTTGCATTTGAACTTTCATGCCACTTTGTAAATGACTTTATCACCCAAGTGTTTTAATATGTAAGGAATATAAACAGTGCCTGAAAAGCACATCTGTGTCAATTGTTCCTGGGCTAACCATACTCCTTTCTGTACAGAAACACGGTCACTCTGCAAATACCAATTTAATTTTCAGAGGCATGTCAAGTTTCATGACGTAGGTGTATCGGCCTAGTCAAGTAGCTAGAGGTAGCAATTTACGCACATATGTTAATTGCACCAAAGGAAAAGACTAATACTAATTGGTGACAGTACACATTTTATAACCCAGACCTAAAGTTCTAAGTGTGTGGACCTGCCAAGGAGCTGTCAACAAAAAGCCAGTCTCATTTTTTGGTGTGTATTCTTTTGGTGATAAACAGTTCTCAGCGTGGCTGAACTATACTCATAAAGCATTTACTAATATAGAGCCTATTCCTACTGTTATCTATTCTGTCAAGCTGAAGTGTTTTTTGCATGTTGTAGCTTTAGGCCAAAGTCCATTGTAAAGGAGCAGAAACTGATTTTTTTTATTTTTTTATTACAGTATGATGTATGAGGGAATTTTAGACTTCATTCAGCCAGCACATTTTTATTGTCTTCCTTGCAGTGAGCGGTCTATGTGACTGCCGTGTAATTCATGTTTTCCGGCCTATAGACATCAAAGGGGTAGGCAAAATGAGTGATACTTATATTAAATATCTTCCAAAATTCCTTCTGTAAGTATATGCTGTAAACTGTTTTCATGGTCTTGTAATAAGGACGGGAGGAAAAAGTGTTGTAGAATCATAGAATAGTTAGGGTTGGAAAGGACCTTAATATCATCCAGTTCCAACCCCCCTGCCATGGGCAGGGACACCTCACACTAAACCATGTCACACAAGGCTCTGCCAGCCTGGCCTTGAACACCGCCAGGGATGGAGCATGAATGCCTTCATTTGTAATGTAGTCATGCTTGAATGCAGGTCTTGTTAGGCACAGTGGGTATAAATATGAGTTATTTAAAAGTTCTAATTTTTCTGGTCTTGAAACTAATCTGGTACAGTACTGGCTTACCAACATTTGGGCTCCTTGTGCCCTTTAAATAACTTCAGGAAGTTTAAATGTAATTTTCAGATAAGGTACTATTTTTCATACTTAATTACTTTGCAGACTACTTAAAAATAACCGATACAAAGTTAAATTTCCAATGGGTTTTAATGTTGGACTAGTATTACTATTACAAATCTGTAAAATGGTGGGGACTTTAAAATGTCTTCTGCACACGTCTAGAAAAGAATTGTATTTCTGTGTTCAAGACTAATATTATTATTTTCAACCTGCTTTATTACAAAACTGACAATTAGGCTTTTAAAAGTTACCAACAACATGTTACAGTTGTAAAATGTCTGCAAAATCTCCTAGAATTTACTGTTTCAAAAATTGATGAAAAAATACAAATGGTGGCCTTTCTATTGGTGAATGGGATTGGAAAACTCTGGTTACTCAGACTTACAAAGGAGTACGATTGTACAAGTCATTTTACCAGGGAATACTTTTAACAGAATCAAAAAAAAGAATCCAAGGAAAAGAAAGTTTCAAGTGGAAACTTTAAGGAGTTAGATATAAAATTGCGTTTCTCACTGAGTAAGCCATTACTGTCTTGACTAAACCAAACTTAACGCTTGGGGAATCTTCATAATTACTTACAAATCATTAAAAAAAAACCCAAAACAAAAAACAAAACAAAACCCAACCTACAGGTAATAGATATAAATGATATAAACTCATTTCCCACTTAATTAGTTGCTCAAGTAGGAACAATGCGTAATATATACAAACTGGCCCTATTCAAATACTTGATTCTTTACTTCAAATTAGTAGCTTCTTTGTATTGTATCCAGGTTTGCATCTGAAAAGCATGAGCTCTTTTGCAATAAACTCTTTTAACAGGCATATACACATTTTGCCTTATTTGTATTTTGGACATGGAGGGAATGCCTCAGTATTTAGCCTGCCATAGTCACCTCCTTCCTCAACTGCAGTGTTTCACAATGTTGAAGTACATGTGAGTTTTCAAATGCTTTTACCAAATCAAAGTGGTTTTACTTCATTTTCTTGGTAAGAAAAGCAAATAATTGTTACTACAATTCGAGGATTTTTTTTTCTTTTTCTCCTAACATCCCCTTCCCCCCATTTATAGCCACTGTGTGAATTCAGGAGAGAAAACTTGTAAAAAGGTTTGGACAGAAAGGGATGTAATATTTAAATGCCACTGAGCAAAAAAAGGATAAAACCCTTGATAGTCTTCAAAGCATGCAAGCACTGATAAAATTTTATTTTTTGCAACATGCAATTCTACATGTACAAACCAGTGTAGAGTTACGATTTTGTAAGAGAATATTTTATTTTTCATCTCTTGCCTAATAGCTGTATACTTTAGAAATCATTTTCAGTAACAAATTTTTCATCTTGAGACTCTGCTTTCAGTATCATGTCTTCAGCTCTGGATTCCTAAACAATTTTTGTCTCTATTTTGTGTATATAAAGCATATTAACACTGAGAAGGTTAAAAAGGGGAAAGCTGAAATGCTTTGTCATTGTTTTGACTGGAAAATGGCAGTGCTGTCTGATATTTTGAAAATGCTTTCCAAATAGGCATGAATATATATGGTTGTATTTGATATCACTTTTTTAAATAAATATGATTATAGCTTCTAACATTTCTCTTGACCCCAGTATTTATGTGTGTGCTTTCCTTTATGTGTGAATTGCGTACAGAACCATCATTTACACTGCATCTTTGCTATCAGCAGGCTTTGCACCAGATGTTGTGTGCACAGATGAGTAGTGGGGCAATTTTTTGTTGCTCATAACTGACATCATCTCTGATATCCCTTGATCTGTTGAAACTCCAGAATTTATGTAGAGACACTCTTGTGAGGAAGACGGTGGCGATTATAGTTATCCTACATCTTTACAAATTGTATGCTTTCTGTTTTAAAATAACTTAGTTTTGTTTTGCTACCAGAATACACATTTCTTTTTGTGACACAATGCACTGGTTTTGTAACTTTGTCAATCCAGACTAGACGGGGTGATCCCTGTGTATCTTTAGCAACAGTGATGAAGCCAGTCTGCTAAAAAAAAGTTGCAATGCTAAATAGTTGTATTTTAGTTTTTCAAGAGAACTAATTTAAAAAAGTAGGGAAAAAAAGCTTTCTGTGCTACTTTGTTAACTTCTTGCCTTACTTGGCATTATAAATGAACCACAATATGAGGCATTTTTATAATTTCTAAATATTTTTAAAAGGTTGGAGGGACATCCCCGATCTTACTTGAAAATATTAAGACAAGTATCCCATATAAATGAATTAACCAAACACTACTGGAAAAGGTGACTCATCTTTTATCTCCTATGGACCCATATGGTTTCTGTTAAGCCATGGTATAGGGTGTTTGAAACATTGTAAACTTTTCCTCTCCCTTAAACCCAATGTTTGAAATTAACAAAATCATTGAAGATTCACATTTATGTTCTGTGCTGTATCACAGCACTAACACTTCCTGTAATTGTGGTGCATGGATTTTTGTTTGGGGTTTTGGAAGGGTTTGGTTGGATTGTTTTTTGGATGGTTGGGTTTTTTTAAGGTAGGAATGGATTTGAAGTAGTGTATGATTTTATCACGGATGATTTTAAGGGCGGTAAATACACTAACATTTGGCAGTGTATAAGCCTGATGGAAAAACTGTTCACTGAGGAACAGGGAAAGCAATCTTATCAAACCTGACAACTATTTCTGTAACTTTGAATTTCCAAATTCTTGGGCCACATAATGTACTCAACCTGAGTTGCAACTTGAGCGACAGTTGGTGGTGAAGCTAAAAAGGCAATCCAGTATTGCAGGCCAGCCATGGACCCTTCACTAAAGCTCTGCAAGATACAGTTTGGGAAGTAACAAGCGCTTTTTTCTATAGAGGCCTGGTAATGATTGTCAGCTTGTAACTCTAGAGCATGTGGCTTGTGCCTGCTGCATTCTCAGCTGCTCTCTAAAGACTTCACCTGTGAAATACTCTTTCTTCTCAGCTTCATTTTGCCACTGATGTGGTGCTTTCATTATTATTTTTTTTAATGTAGTTATTAATTTGAAACTTAGCAACGAGCTAGCTGCCCTGTATCTTCTTTCCAGTATTGGGTTTACTGTTTAATACTGCATTTTCTGTAACAGTGCAGTTCTCCTTGTAGTCCCTGTAATTTCAAAGACGTCATATGATCAAAACCAACAGGAATTTCGAATCAAACCAGTGTCGGGGTTGTGGCTGGAAGTCCAACCAAACATCTATTGGTTCTACATCCAAAGTAGCAGGGGCCTGATACCTCAGGAACTTGCCTAAAACACATGTTCAAACACGCCTCTACTCCTGTAGCAGTTTAGCATCGTATTTTGTTAATGACACATGACCGCATTAGTCACAGGTCGGCTGACGTGTCCTTCCACGGGTCAGACCGGCACAGAGGCCTGCGGTAGCTCCGCGGTTCCCCCAGCCTCACCTTTACACAGGCTAGGACTGACTGACCTACTACACGCCGAGAGTCGTGCCGGCCGTGCCTGTTGAAAGGGCGAGTCCAAAGGCGTAAGCTCGAACTCAACCACATGGCTCTGGTTTTGTCCCTCTGAGAGCAAACACGCTCCAACATCACGCTCCTCAACCTCGCTACCCGCCGAGGACCGACCCTCCACCTCCGCCCACCGCGCCAAGCGCATCGCAGCTGCTCCACCTCTATCCCAGCATCCTCCGCTGCCGCGCACGCGTCATTGCCGCCGTGAGGGCGCTCTGGCCGGCTGCGGTCGCTGTCGATGGTGTTCTGGTGGCGGTGTCATGGCTGCCGCCGAGGTGGCAGAGGCAGGGGCCGCCGGGACGAGCCGCTGAGCCGGCCAGTGCCGGGAGGATGCGTGCGGCGCTGGCCCAGGGGCTCGCTGAGACCGCTTTGCTGAGGTGGCAGCAGGAGCCTTGACCCTCCCTAGCGAGGTGGAGTGAGCAGGAGGAGGTGGTTGCCCCTGTACCAGCGGGAGCCAGCTGCCAGCTGTGCGGGCCGCCTGCCCGGCGCGGGGGCTAACTGAGCGGCGGTGATGGCGTCGTGGTTGGGCGGGCTGGGCTCGGGGCTGGGTCAGTCCCTGGGGCAGGTGGGGGGCAGCCTGTCTTCGCTTACCGGCCAGATCTCCAGCTTCACCAAGGACATTCTGTTGGAGGGCGCGGAGGAGGTGGGCGGTAAGTGAGGCTGAGGCGCTGGCCGGGCAGCAGCGGGGCGGGGGTGTCCGTGCGTTTGTGTGTGATTGCCGGGGCGGGCCCGGTTTCGGGAGAGAGCCCTTGCTCCGGCCGCCGGTTTGCCCAGGGGTCGGTAGCGACGGGGTCGGTAGCGACGGGGCCTGCGCTGCCTGCACCTGCCGGCCGGCCGGCCGGGATTGAGCTGAGCGATCCCGGTACGCGGCTTGGTTCGTTTCGGGAGAGCTGCTGGCTTTGCTGGCTGTGTTTTCGTTCTTAGTCAGCTCCTGTTGATCTCCGGATCTGGAGAATAGACAGACATGTTCCCAGCCTGTAATAGCAGATGTTAACCTTCTCTAGGTTTATTATTCGGAAGTTTCTGATTTGCTTGAAGCCTTATGTTGATTAGTAATGAAAGCATACAGCGCTCTCAGTTCCATTCTGTTTGCTCAGCTTATCCCATTTGATTAGCTTTTGGAGTGGTTTCGTAAACTGCAGAGGAGTTTTTGCACTGGTATGACCTCAGTCTGACGTGTCATGTAGGCAGAGGTCCGGCATTTATGATGTTCTTGTTGTTTGTATTTCAGCTGGTCACAGAGAAACCTGTCAAGTTGTACCATTCTCCTGCGGCCAAGTGGAAGAACATGGCCATGGTTTAATAGGGACAGGAAGCTAGGCTGGTACATGTTTAAAACAGGAAGCTGAAATAAAATAGCCAAGACATTGGAGTAAGATTTCAGTAAAGTACCAGTAAACTTACTTTAGACTGTAGGCTTTATATTTTTAATAGGCCTTTTTTGTTACAAGTTGTTGAATGAAACTTTTGATTTTTATAGTAAAGCAATTGTATAACATGGTAATAAATATCAATAGGTTAATGCCACTAGTATTGTTTACCATCTTGAAACTATAACTTATTAAAGAAATTACCATTCTTAAAGCAAGTGTTAAAAGCAGCAACCACAAAGAACAGCTAGAACTTCTGAATACTCATCTTAAATGTGAAATTAAAAAATTCTATTTTGTTTGCAATTTCGAACAAATTTAGATATAAGGAAGAAGTTTTTTACTGTGAGGATGGTGAGGGACTGAAATGGGTTGCCCAAAGAAGTGAATGCTCTATCCCTGGCAGTGTTCAAGGCCAGGCTGGACAGAGCCTTGGGCAGCATGGTCTAGGGGAGGCATCCCTGCCCGTGGCAGGGGGGTTAGAATGAGATGATCTTACGGTTCATTAGATCCCTAACCATTTTATGATTCACAACTATGAAGTATTGCCTAAGTGTTGTATCAGTCTTGTTGGCAAGCTGCTGCTTCTGGTCTTATTGATGGGCTTTTTTGGTATACAGGTGAAATGATATGAAGAGAGATATATGTTTGGATAACTGCAAGGTTATCTTTTTTCCACTTTTCTGAAATACTTGCTTAGAATTGTTTTAAACCTCAAAATCCCATGTTATTTTAGTTTGGAAACTTGTTCTGTGCTCCTAAGCTGTGTCATCATCTAGTGTGTTTGGTTAGCCCTCATGAAAGAGAAATTGAGATTCTGATTCACACATTTGTGCTTTGGTTTGTGTAAGAGACATGTGCTGATGTTCATTAGTTACTTCCAGGTGTACTTGACTGCTAGATACTGCTGTAAATGACTTCTGTTTCCTAAAAATTTTGAAGCAGTACATTTTTATGGGTTACTAGCCTTGAGGGTGTAAAAATCTAGTGGCATCTAAGTACTCTTCCATGAAGACCTTTACATACTGTGTGGCCTAGAGAATGCTTCAAGCAGTTCCTTATATTCCTGGTTTTAATTTCCTAATTTTCTAATGTTTCTTTATTTTCAATATTATCCTTTACATCCATTGCTTGGACTGCCATCTGAACTGATGATAGTGTTTGTGGGTTATAGGCTTTTAACATCTTCCATTTCGCAGTTTACATGGGGAGATTGTTGCTTCTGCAGCACTTGAGCTGCATCAGTTTTAAATAGCACATAAAAAATTATGAAATACTGTATTTACTTGAAAATTATATTTATTTCAAATAACTGTCAAGCTTGTTTTATAGTCAGTCAAGCATGATTTCTCTTTAAGGAAAGGAGATGTGGTATTTCTAGGCATTAAAAATTGGACATGGGAGAAGTAAACATAGCCTGTTGAGGAGGGTTGATCATTAATGAGGAAGTGTCCCAGGGCAAAATTATGTGGCTTTTGAGTTAGATGCACTGATATGATAGATAGTGTCACCTCTGTAAATGAAAGTGAGTCTTATGGGGGATTTGTGCCTTCATGAGGGAGGCAGGGGTGGTGTTCTGTTGTATGGGTTATTTTGTGGGTTTTGTTAGGTTTGGGATTGGGTATTGGGGTTTTTTTGTTTTTCTTTGTTTCGTTTTCTGAAAATTGAGTTACTGTTGTGTCTGTTTTGTGGAACTAATCCTTGTTTTGAAACTTGTTTTGAATACTGAGAAATGCACAACTGTCATACCAGGTGCAAAGTCCCATGTAAAAAAACAGTTCGGTGACATGAAATAGTCAAGCAAAGACTTTTTGTTTCCCTTATTTTAAAGCTTAAATCTATGCTTTTGTATTATCTTTGCAATCTGACTTAAAGTCTAAGTAAGAGAGAATTAAATTACACTCAAAGACTCTGGTTTGTGAAAAATAATTCTGACAGTGTTCTGATAAGAGCAGCTTTTGATATTAACCTAGGAATGAACATCAAAACAGTGTAAAGTGAGACACTTGTTAATAACTGTGGTCTTCATTGATATCTATTTAACAGGCTAAAAGTAGCTTAATACAAATAAAAATTTTCACTTTCTTTCAGATGCAGCAACAGAACTCCATGTGTCCAATTCTAGACTCAGAGAAATAGAAAGTATTAATGCAGCACAAAAGCTTGAAGTAAGAAATTTTGGAACACTACTGTAATTAAAAGCAATAAATAGCATTTGTTTCTTGTAAAGTTTAAATGTAGCACTGAATGTGCTTGTCTGGGTAAATCTAGAAAAGAAGAGTGTCAGTAGTGTTAGAATGTGGCTTTTTATTTACTTTTTTTGGGGGTGTGGGGAGACATCACAGTTGGGGGGCACATTTGTTTATTGTGTGTGGTGCATGTTTTCATTTTTCAGTAAGTGCTGCATCCTGCAACTGTTCCTACTTACATGGGCTTGGACTGCAGCAATAGTCTTGGCTCTGAAAAGCTTGTAAATTTTGCAGTCTTAAGTTTCCATAAATTTTGGCATTTTATAGATGATCACATATAAAATCAGATCTAGAATGCCTGGTTATGCTATGCAGCATGTCTTCTGCAGAAGACAGAGTGGATGTGCTCCCTGATGCAGTTCTATGCCTGTGTTGCCCTGCTGTATGTTGGTTTTGACATAGCTGTGGATGCATGTGCTCTCCCAAAACTGCTTAAAAAATACCATGTGCCCTTGAAGAAAGTGACTTAGCGTACTTTTACAAATGACTCACTGGTTTACAGCCATAAATAAAGTCATAAGACCAACAACGTCCATGTATGTTCTCAGCCCTCAAGAGCATTCAGAAGTTAAGATAGTATTTTTGGGAAGTAAATGTTCCTGCTTGTCCTTTTTTAGATTCTCGCCATCGGCTCTTGACGAATGTCAGAGAATATTGGATTGTGTGGATATTAGCTCTGATTTGTCTGGTGGCTGTTCTTAAATTCTACTGATGGGTCATGCTAAAATGTAATTAAGCCTTGAATTTTTTTTCTTGGCATTTACCAAAAACATTTTTCTGAAATGCTGTATAAAAATGGAAAGCTTGGACATGAACGCGATTTTGGGCCACACTTGGAAGTTACTGTTGTTTGTGTGGTTTGAGTAAAATAACATGAGAAATGTGTATAATTTGATTTCTTTACTGTCCAGCAGATTTGTGCTTTTCTTATTCTGTAAGAACTGTTCTGAATTTACCAACATTAATTTCTCATCTTTGCTAGAATGACAGACTGAAAAAAGTTTGTAGTGATTTAGAAGAAAAGCATGAAGCAGCAGAACTTCAAATAAAGCAGCTATCTGTAGAGTACCGAAATCAGCTTCAACAGAAAGAGGTAGGATACAGAGTGAAATATTTGAGTAAGTATGCCAAATAAATTTGCATATTATGCTGTTTAATCCCTTTGTTATGGTATCTGTGTTCTTTCAGTGGAAGTATTGGTCACAGTTTCAGTTTCTTGGTTTGTTAGTGTAGACACTGGGAGACTTTAAGACATGTTTTGTTGACTTATGTAATGTAAGCAGAGATACCAGGAGAAAGTTGGGATGAGAAAATTCCAGGAATGTCATGCATATATCAATTTCTGTCTTTTCTGTGAGAAAGAACGCTTAAATTGCTTTATATTTTTGATTCAGTTATCTTTAGGGAAGGCAACAGGAGCAAATTCTTACTTGAAGTAGTTATATTGTCTGTAGATACCATGATTATTTATCTTAATATATACAATTTCATGATCTGAGAAGTGTTCCTTTGTGATGGAGACACCAGCTTTATAGTCTATTGTATATCATAAGATTTCATAGCCTTTTAAATGAAGACAGTTGCCAGTATGCCTAGAATTACACAAAAGAAGTTTTATTTCTGCCCTATTTGTAAATGAATGTGGGAATTAGAAGAAGAATAATTTTGAGATGTATAGAATTCTGTGTATTAAATACAGTAGCAGAGTTGTTACGAGAAAATTGCATGCAGCTAATTTCAGTTTATTGTAAATAAGTAAATTTTCAAAACATTAAGTGTAAAAGAAGCCAAATGTAATCTAAATGTGGGAGCATCATATATTGATTAATTTTCATATTTGAATGCCCTTTTTAAATACTTTTTTTTTTTTCAGCCTGCCTCTTGCTATAGGGCGTAAGTACCTTGGCTTCTTTTACTGCAACCTCAAAGCTGTTAAAACTTTTAGTATGTATCCATGTAGGAGATACTTTGTAAACATCAGCGAAGACTGCTTTTCTCTGTTAGAAGAGAGTTTGGGGTTTTTTCCCTTTTTGTTTTAGTGGAAGCAATCTGTTATTTGTGCTAGGAACAAGTTGTCTGGTTGGTTCACATTTCAGAAGGTTACAAGAGGCAGAGTGCTTATTGTTGTTCTTCCTGAAACAATACATTTTATTCTGTATTTTCAGGTGGAAATCAGCCATCTAAAAGCTAGACAGAATGCACTGCAGGAGCAGCTGCAGAAAGTGCAGATGGCTGCTCAGTCGGCACAGCCGGGAGCTGGTGTTTTACCACCAGCCACTACATCAGCTTCGTATGTTCCAGTGGTCAGACATTCCTCAGGTTTTGAAGGATACGACATGGATTTTGGAGATATAATCTGGTCACAGCAAGAAATAAACAGATTGTCCAATGAAGTTTCTAGGCTTGAATCTGAGGTTGACCACTGGAAGCAGATTGCACTGGTGAGTATTTCCTCTCTGTCTTACTCTCCACTCCAAACTAGCGTTTTCATTGAATTTGGTGGGTTTGGAATGGGTCTTCTGAAAGTTTATGCTGTGTAATTTCTAGAAGCAACATGATTTGATGGAAAAGCTGAAACATAATTATGTTGTCATCGTTTTTATGCTGTCACATGGCTAACAATCAGTTAATAATATTCGTTGACTAACTTCCAAATGCTTCATGATGCTTTTATGCATAATTTGTCAAGTTAGGGGAAGGGCTTTGTAAACATTTGCCTGTGCTGCTTCAGGGTTTAATTCCTGTGCAGCCTTTCAGAAAATAATTTTCTTCTTCCTGGCTCTCATACTGACTATTTATTGACAGTACAATACTGTGATAGTTGAATATTTGCATACTGGTTTTACTTACTCTTCTCTCAGTCCTTGTCATGTCAGTTGTAATTCATGATCTGCTGAGACAAGAAAGAATACAGTCTTTCCAGCTTTTGTTGATATGAATCATTGTTTTTCAAGCTATAGCCTGATTTCATAGGCATACTTTTTCTCATTTAGAAGTATTAAAGTAAAATTAAGAAACACTGTTGTATTATTAGGTGCAATAGCACCCACCAGCACAAACTTTTACATGCTTCCTTCTAATAATAATAATAATCATAATAAAATCAGTGGAAAATAAAAATCTTTCAATTAAAATGTCTTTTTTAATCAAACTTACTGTAGATTTTAATTTTTCTTCACATTCCCTTTGTTTTTCTACTTTGAGTATCAGTAGAGGAAACATACGAAAAATACAGCACTTTATCACAATTTTCACATGGATATGTGATTTTTCTTTTCTCAGTCTTCCAAAGTGCCCGGGTCAAATGATGCTGAACAAAGTGAAATATGCAAACTGCAAAATATTGTTAAGGTAATATGACAGCTTTGACAAGCTAGTCTTATCTTATACTTTATTCTTGATGGTTTTGCTTATGATCACATGGCTTATTAATACAGTTAAAATGTTTACAACACAAGCATGTAAATTTTTTCAGTTAAAAACGAATGTGGGCATGTAATATCACAGTAACATTTATATCGGGAATACAACATTTAAAAAGTTATTCTGAGAAAGGGTGTTTATGTGAACTTGTTGAATGTAGTACGTAAGCTTAAAAGAATTATGTTGGTATTTATGAGGGCAATCACTTTCAGAAGCTGTTGATGACTGACTTATGAGACTGAATTTTAGATATACAAAATAATTTCTTCTCCCTTCTCAGAAACATCTTACATTTTCTTGTTGAAGATGCAGAATATGCATTTGCCTGTCATCCTTGAAAGTTACTAGAAATGTGTCCTACTGTATCCGCTTCCTGTGAAAAAGTTGTAATCTCTCTACATTAGTTTAGTATTTGCTGTTGTGTGGAGCATGCTATTGTGTGGAGCATACTGTTGTGTAAATGTATTTTTAAAAGGAATGTCTTTTGTTGGTTTGGGTTTCTTTTAAACATTTTAAAAGACAATAAATGTGACTTCTGTGAGGAATCCCTTAATAAATCTTTAATTTTACTAAGGAAAATGTTTGTATTTCTTTTATTTTTTTTTTCTTTTTTAAGCTTCTGCACTGTATTTTACCATTCTGTTTTTCTAATTTTTCTTTTAGGAGCTCAAACAAAATTTGAGTCAAGAAATAGATGAACATCAACATGAACTTTCAGTGTTGCAGGATGCACACAAGCAAAAGCTAGTAGAGATAACTCGTCGACACAGAGAAGAGCTGAGTGAATATGAAGAGCGAATTGAAGAACTTGAGAATCAGTTACAGCAAGGTCTTTATTGCCACATGCTTTCTTTTTTAATGAACAGTGAGTTTTGATTAAAGCATCAAATATGCATGTAATGGTGTAATGGATATCAAATACATGATGTTTAAGAATTTGATTTTCAACTTGGTTTCATCTTGATGTTTAAGATGAAGTGTTTACACGTGTCCTTGTATCTTATATTCATTGTGGCTGGCTTGAGCACTGGAATGCTGGCATTACATCTTTTGATATATATCAGTCTAGAAGGTCATTTTCTATACATATAAAATATTGTGCTCCAAATCCTACACTTCCTGCTTTGGTTTTTGTTTTTAACCTTACACTGAATGTATATGTGGACAGGATAAGATAGATAAAGTTGAAAATAAGAAAATCATAGCACAAGAGTAATTTTGGTGAGATGTACTATGTGCCAATTCAGTTGCTCGACAGAAGTTCAAGATTGACATAAGTGCCACGCTTCCGTCTGCGGTGTGACTAGATTGTAGGAAGAGCTTAGTAGTTCTCACAAGATGCTTTTTGTTGTCTTGTAGGTTATTTCATATTCCATAAAAATAGTTATGTCAGAATTCCTTCGGAGGCTTCCTTACATAAATACGTAAGATTTGCCTGGAAACTTCTATTTTATTATGTGTTAAAACTTGGACTTCTAAAGAGTATATATTCTCCTTTTGGAAAGAGAGATCCATTTCGTCCTTGGAAAGAAGGAAGGGAAATATTTTCACAGCCTCTTAATGCATAAAGTAGCACTGATAGAGAATTTATTTCTTAAAATCAGGTGCTTGTTAAGATGTACTCTCTCTTTTACTGTATGTACATACACCAGCAGACTAATTTAATGAAGTTAAGGGAGGAATCCCATATCTTTTGCATTACAAGTCCTCTGTAAAATAAATACTGCTCACAGCTTTTGAAGATTTAAGAGTATTTAATTTTTTTAATGTTGTTGGTCTGTTTGACATCATTATACAGGCTGGGGCAGGAGGAAGTGTTTGAGCTTACACTGAAGTGAATTCACAAGCAGCCATGTAGCTTTTTTTCCTGTAATTTCTGATTATGCCTTTTTATACTCCAACTTTTCTAGAAGTTACATTGTGATAATATGGTAGATGTGTGAAAACATCAGTTCTGCAAAATAAGATTTTTTTAAGTAAAAAACTCTGTGCATCGTTTAGCAGATAGTAGCAAATAGTTCTCTATAACAACCATTCAGCAAACCTTTAATATTTAATGAAAATTTCAACAGAGATTTTGCATCAGGCTGAATTAGGGGGGTTTGATTAAATTATTCTTAGAAAATTAAGGGTTTCTGAATCGCAGTGTACTGGATTGTGTCATTTCCCCAACAGAGAGATGGGGGTCAAGTATATTTTAATTAAATGGCAAAACTTACGCTGTTCACAACACTTCAAGTTTTAAGGTTATTTCAGTAATAAATACTACACAAGGATGTGTAAGTATTTGAAAAGCTGCCTATCAAGCCATTAGTATGTATAGCCGTGCTTCAACTCTTAATTCTATTTAAGTGAGCTTTCGGTTGATGATGATCATCAAGTCTTTGGTTTGGATATCTCCCTCAGTCAGGAGAAGGGGTAGCAAAAGAGACTCTTAAGCAAAAGAGGCTCTTAAGCAAAAAATCTGCAGTGCTGCTGGTTTTGGTTAATAGTTAAAATTGCTAACAATCTTTTTTGCTTTTTAGATGGTGTGAGCACTGATGCCATGGGTAGCTCTAAAATTAGTGGACAAAAAAAAAATGCTCAGAGTCTAGAAGGAGGAAAAATGGAAGAGTCAGAGGTTGTAAAGGACCAAGAGGATGAAATAAGAAAATTAAATCACAAATTGTCTTCTGCTAAAGAAGAAAACAAAATTCTTCTGAAAGAGCAAGAATTGGCAAAAGTAGAAAAGATCCAAATAATGCAAGAGTATGACAATCTTAAGTCTGAATTTAGCAAGCTTCAAAGTGCTATCGCAGAGCAAGATGCCCTCCTGAAAGAACAGAACAGGAAGCTCCAATCAAAAACATCATTACCAGAGGATATTGTCAGACTACAGCAAGCACTGTTAGGTACTAAGATGATGATTTTTTTTTTTTTTTTAATTATTTGAAATTATTTTTAGTAAACCTTCATGGGTTTTAACTTCTAAAGCTCAGATTTTACTTTAAGAATTTGGAACTTAGCATGAGAATATGTATCTTTTGAAAGTTGCTGCTTTAGAAAAGGGTTTTCCATTGAGGTAAGGCTAAGATGAAAAGGAGACATAACTGGAACTAGCATGATTGATTATCATAGGGCTTTCTGATGAGGTAAATAACAACAAGAAGTTTCTTGTTTAAGTTCTTAAAGTACAATTTTGGTAAAGAGAAAATGAACATGAGCGGGCAGTGTGTGCTCGCAGCCCAGAAAGCCAGTTGTATCTTGGGCCGCATCAAAAGGAGCATGACCAGCAGGTCGAGGGAGGTGATCCTGCCCATCTACTCTGCTCTCGTGCGACCTCACTTTGGATTACTGTGTGGTGTTCTGGTGTCCTCAACATAAAAAGGACATGCAGCTGTTGGAACAAGTCCAGAGGAGGGCCACGAGGATGATCAGGGGACTGGAGCACCTCCTGTATGAAGATAGGATGAG
>JANRGW010020974.1:0-14080 GCA_024733675.1 Psilopsiagon aymara
AACTGCGGCAGCTCTTTTAGGAGGGGGAGGTGGGTTAACAAACTGCGTGGCTGATTTACAGCTTAAACCACGACAATGGGATAAAAGCTATTTTACACTTTACACTATCCTTATTTCATTCACTTCTATTTTTTTCTTACTTGATGGTGTGGTTTAAACCCAGATGTCAACTACAGACAACACAGCTGCTCACTCACACCCTCCATGGCAGCATGGGGAAGAAAATTAGGAGGGTGAAAGTGTGAAAATTCGTGGGTTGAGATAAAGACAGATTAATAACTAAAGCAAAAGCTGCATGTACAAGCAAAGCAAACCAAGGAATTAATTCACCACTTCCCATCGTTGGGCAGGTGTTCAGCTATCCCCAGAAAAGCAGGGCTCTATCAAACATAATGGTTACTTGGGAAGATAAACACCATCACTCCAAACATCCCCTCCTTTCTTCTTTCCCAGCTTTATGAGCATGACACCCACCATATGGTCTGGAATATCCCCTTGGTCAATTGGGATTGGCTGTCCTAGCTGTGTCCTCTCCCAGTTTCTTGTGCATGCCCAGCCTCCTCACTGGTTGGGTGGGGAGCAGAAAAAGGCTTTGACTCTGCTTAAGTGCTGCTCAACAGTAACTAAAGCATCCCTGAACTGTCAGTACTTTATTCAGCATAAATACAAACCTAATGTCGGGTCTAAATTTTGTGTAATTTTATCATTAGGCGACAATTCAGCCTATAGAATAATTGGGTTAGAGCAAGATAAACGCATGATCTACCTCATCTATAGAGGTGTATTAGCTCAAGTGGTAGCTCAGTAATTGTATTTTAATCTCTATCAATTTCAAAGCAGATCTGTCTCAAAGTAGATGTTGTTTTAGGAATAGGTTGCATATTAGAATACATAAGCCATCAAACATTTTTAGCTTTCATAAAGTTGCAGTGTCAAGAATAAGAAAACCCAGAGGCATGCTGAAGACAATTTAAAATGCTTAGTTTCCTTATTTCGTCCCATTATTTATCCATTATGTCTTGTTAAATTTATAGCATGAATTTTTATTTCTTGACTAAAATGAGGAAAATAAGCAATGAGTGTCAGGAAAAAAAAAAGGCAAAAAAGAACATAAACTTATTTTTTGACAATGGTCTATAGGTAATTTTGTTTCATCGATATTTGTGGTACTTTTAAATCTATCCCTTATATGGAAAACCCATCCATTTTATCAAAACAAGAATTATTAATAGTTTTCTCAATGACTTACGATATGTTTTTATATTTGAAAATTAGATTATTGCCTTTTCTATATAAATCAATAGCTAATACAAGGAAGTCCATTTATTAAAAGAGTATGCTGTCTGCTATTGAAGTAGTTTTATTTTAGACCTAAATAATGCGCAGCATATTGAAAAGCAGACAAGCTGGAGCTGTGTTTCATCAGCTCCTGAATATGATCACTGTGGTGCAGAAAGAAAAACACTCAGCTCTTGGCCAGTCACAAACTTGGTTTTGAACACTTGTGAAACACTGTGCAGCAGAACGCTTGAGAGCGAGTTACCTGTGCTTGTTACCTTTTCTAGTAGCACAAGGTGGTGTTTTCTTTTTTTTATGGCAGGTAGTAAACTCACACTTTAATTCCACAGTGCTCTGAGGTATAGAACAACTGCTTTACATCATTAGAAAGGACTGATAAAAACTGTAGTCCCGGTCCCCATCCCCACCCCCCAGCCCCTTGACCTCTTATCAATTTGGACTTCAGAGAGGGAAGGATAACATATTGGGCATTTTTAAAGACCGGGGAAAAAAAAAAAACCCACACAACAAAAAAAAACAACCTCTTTTAATTTTTTTTTTTCCTTTTTAAGAAGGTGGTGCACTGTGTGATTCGGTGGTGTGAACTTCCCATTGTGCTCTAAATTACATTATATGTAATAAGTTACAGTACTGAGAGTCCAGAAACTCTTAATAACTTGTTTTTTTTCCATTTCTGTCTTTGAAGAGCCACTTTTCTTTTTTTTCTTCCTTGTGACAGGACATGGTTGCAACCCTAGGAGAGGTTCTTCAGATTTCTTGCTAGACTGGTCCTGGCCAGTTGGCTGGGGCTGCCTGCTCCGTGATCAAGAGCTATGTGTATCAGTGATGTTCCATTCTTTGTTGGTGCCTAGATGCTGCTGTTATGTGAGAGGTTAGAAAATATAGCCTGATGATAAGACTGGCATGCTGTTTCTTGTGCTGCCAAGTACCAGTTCTTGGTGTTTTTTTTCTTTGCCATTTTTTTGGTCTGTTTTCAAAACAAAAAGCAGGATCTGGATAGGTGGCTGTGCTGGAAGGGAAGAGGAAAATGGGGGGGGATGGTAGGGTAGAGAGTGATGCTCACCAGGCACAGCCAAGGTTACAAGAAAGTATGATTCTCTAGGATTTACACAAGTAATTTCTCTGCCAGCAGTCAAATTCCATACAGATGTGTCAAGAAGGGTGTCATTCTAAACAGTGGGCAGGGTCTCTGACTTGAACTCCTTCCTCTACCTTTGTTGCCTTGGGGAAAAAAAGCTTCTTCTTTTTTTTTCTTCATGTCTTCCAGTGTGCGAGATCTGAAGGCAAGAATTTCTCTGTTTGTCTTGTACAGCAAATGCTTGAGCATGTTCTCAGTGGCCGAGGCAGACAATCTTTCCGACTTCAGAGAAATTGAGTCTGAAACTGTTTCTGACAGCCAAGAAACAGTGCCTGTACTTTGCACAGTTTTTGATTGCATTAAATCCAAATGTATGACAAAACGCACATGGTATCCATTAATGTATGGATACAAGTAGATGCTTTTTGAGCAGTTACTGACATAATGAAATGCTAAGTTTTTGAAAATTTGATTCACACTGAAGAATCAAATCAGGATTGTTGAAACTGGATTGTTCTGGGAATTTGTCATACTGTAAGATATTTGGGTTTTTTTTTTAATAGTTGCAGTCATTTTTTTATATGCTTATGTTTCTGTTTTGTCCTTCTAAAGAAGTAAAAAAAAGACTTCCTTTTGACCTTTGGCAAGTCTTTGTGGCTCCACCTCTAAGGCAGTTTTAATTGGCTTTGTGTTATGTTGCCAAAATGAATGTTCATATTTAATGGCGAAGATGGGACTTAATCTTATGCAATGTCATGTTCAGAGGACTCCATTTACCAGACATTCACTAAGATCATGAATTTTAATAATTTAAATGAAAAGTTGGTAACCATTACATGTGTACTTCCACATTACTTTCCTAATTTAAATATGTAGAGGAAGTCTTCATAGGCATAGACCAGGCAGGGTTTTGTTCAATGAATCATTCTTTCCCAATAAAATGCTTCTCTAAAGTAGTTTTATGCAGTAAAATTGATATAATTGTAAATATTATCTATTATGTACATAGATTAAATTTTTATTCTTTTTAAGCCCTGTAAAAATCCTGAGCCTACATGCAGATGTGTAGCCATAGCCATCAGACCTGATTGTGATCCTTGCACTTAATCCCAAAACCCAACAGAATTACTTCTTGAAATGGAAAGCAAATAATTTAAAGTAAATGTGAAATATTCAAATGAGTGTGAAACACACTCGGTCAGATCTCCATGGATGTAAAGCTGCAACAGAAATATGACTTTATATGAGCTGAAAATTGTGTGAAGTATCAGTAGGCATAATAATAAAACTTAGCATGTCTGTGGAACTAGGTGATGATGCTACTCCAGATGATGGCACTGAATGAAGGAGTAGTACATATGATATGTACGCATACATTATGTCTGTTAGCAACTAACCAATGCAAAACAAATTTCAAAATGCTCTTTTTATCTTTAATGATTTGTTTCATACTCTTAATAACATAAGTCATCCAATCAAGAAATGTAATCCAATGCTGTAAAATTTTTAACAAACAAAACCTGAGTTGTAATTTCTCCATTCAGATAAGTAGTTTTCAACTTCAGTATCTAAATGTCTGTTAAAAGCAAACAAACCAACCCTAAATATTTATAATGATGGTGGTCCTTGTTGGTGGTTGTTTGTTGTTTGGTTTTAATTGTGATGAAAAAGATGCAAGAATTCAACTTGTGGTACAAATTAAGTGAACAAGACTTGAAAAATCCCATTAAAGCAGCTTCCTTTATAACTGTATATCCCAGTAGCTGTTTAGAACTCTCATTATTTAAAGATTAAAGCAAAAAAAAAAGAGATATTATGCTGGAAAACCTTGCCTAAGATAAAGCTGTGATCCAATCACTGTGATGAAAGGAGGTCAGATATGCCGTGTACAGTCATTGGTGAGTTTCCTGCAGGCTTCTGAAAACCTGCTTGTTTGCTGTGATTTGGCTTCTGAGTCCTACCGTTCTTAGTACTGTTCCTGTTAAAAAGGGGAGTTGCTATTGCATGATGGCTTTATTTATTTGCATTTTGAAAATTCTGTTCAAAGCTGTGCCCTCACATGATTGCAGAGTTGGTGGTTGGGTTGCTCCCCCCACCCTCCACATAGTATAAAAGTCTTGGGACTCTTAATAATCTTGGGATTAGGTTTAAGGACTGGAAACTGATTATTTGCCTTCACCAAATACACTAGCTATACTAAAATACTGTAGAAAGTCCTTAAAAGATAAATAAAGTGATATATAGAACAAAACCAGAATATTTTGAGGTGAGAGTTCTTATTTGCTGCATGATTGTGTCTGATCAAAATTAAAACTGGTGGCTGTTCAGTGCTAGCACAGCCCAGGTTGCTTTGGACTTGGTGCATTACCCTGGGTAACCATATTGCAAGGTCACACAATGCCATATTCACCTAAGCCCTGTAGAGCTCAGGATTTTAAATATTTTCTGTGATGGGTTTGTAGCAGAGGTGTGTGTAGTTGATTGGTACAGGCAGAGTAATGGCAAAGGACTCACTGAATTTTAATTAGGCTGATATGTAGCTGCTCATCTGCAAACCTGAAAAAACAGATTTGTAAGTCTGTGTGTTCCAAGCTAAGAACGCATGAAAGTTCAAATGCTTATTTTAAGCTCTTTGGACAATGTTTGTCTAAAGCAAGAGTTTCAGTTTAGTGATGTAGTCCTCCTCAGCACCTGAAGTAATTGCACTGTTACTTTCTACTGTATTTTTAAGCACTGTTCTACTGTATTTTTAAGCACTGTTGGGCTAAATTTGGCTCAGCAGACTCCTGTGAATCATTCTAGCCCAATGGGCTCTCAGAAATTAGGGTAAAGAAAAGTGGCCAATTAATGAGTGAATCTCTGTGCTTCCTTGAGGTAAGTAATACCAATCATATTGATTGATATCTGAAACAAAACAAAGAAAAAGGATATCAAGGATTTTTTTTTTGTTTTGTTTTGTTTTTGTTTGCTTCTTAGACTTTCTGAAATTTATATCTTTTGGTAATTTTCAAGATTCTTGGTTTTTCCTTCTGATTACTTCGCCATCCAAAATGAGGGAGATTTGTGCTTTTTTACTGATGGAGAGAATGTTGTATCTTGCTATCATAAGGAGTATTTACAATGTTAAAATGAGGGTGTTAGTTTATAAATAACCTTGATTGGAGGAGGTAATAATTGTGGAAGTGGAAAAAGCTTGGAGGTTGAACATACATATTTTGTGTCCCTGTGCTTGAAACCCAAATGCGAGTTGGTTTTGGTGATTTTATCAATGCTTCTAAGGGGGTTGCTGCATACAAATACAAGCAGAACTTTTTCTGGTTTCACAAGCAAAAGAAGAGTTAATTTGCTTTACATAAAAAAAAAAAAAAAAAAAAAATAGGCTAGATGGAAAAAAAAAAAAAACAAAATTGTGCTCCTAAAGAGTCTGCATAAAGGCAGAAGGTTGGAGTGAAGGCTGCTTTTCCTAGTGTTTAATTATTTTTGAATGATGGCTGGAAGCTTGCTGTTTGCTTGAAAACTTTTATGTACGAGTGATGGACATGCAATTTATACCTGAATGTTGAACCACACTGACACCTCCAGTCTGTTTTTTCTCAATGAGCCAACTTGGATGTAATAGCTGGAGGATGGGAATAATATTGTGGTTCCCCACAGTATGATTAGTAGCTTAGCATGTCCTTCCTTTCTGTCTTTTTTGGCTTGGCTTTTTCAAATAATAATTATAAGCCAAAAGGAGTTCTATGGTTCTCTGTGCCTCAATGCAAGGATCGTGGTAAAGCAATGATTATGTGCAGTCTACTTTTGTGCTGCCTTAAATCTGCTAGTTGAGGAGTTGTGTGAGCTGAAAGGGGTTGAAGCTAATGTTCTGCTTAACTGAGTGTGAGAATATTTCATGTCTTACAGAAAGCGATATTCTTGTACATATAGTTGAGTCCCTGTGAATAATACTAATTGATGTTTTGAGCTTGAACTCCTTAGAATTTCTCTCTTTCCTTCCTAATGGATATAAGTAATGTATTTAGGAGTGGGAAACTTTTTCTATTTTCCAGATATTTACACTCTTTTCTTGACATATTTACAAAAATATCATCTACAAAAACATTGCCTTTCTGTAAGAACTGGCTTTTTACACACATCACAAAAAGCATAGGAAGCCAATGTCACTGGCCTGATTTCTAAAGGCTGATACAGTCTTCCCTTAACAATCCTGCAAACTCTACCTCTATCCCTCATTTAAATGTTTTCTAATGGTAACAGGAAGTTAGAAATTTCAGGTTTTCTTGATGTTTCTCTTAGTATTAATGGGTTCTAATTGAACAGTACAGTGTTTACAGCTGGTAAAAGGCAATAATCTAGGGAAAGTGTATCAAAACCAGTAGCAGCCATCATTCAAATGGCTTTAGATAATATAGGATGAGTTAATTTAGCTAGTTTAGGATGCTTTAAATGGCTAAGGTATGATTTGGTGATTAAAAGACGAAGCAGAGGCAAGTTGTTTCTAGAGGAAGGTAAATGCCCAGGCTCTGTGGCATTTTGAGTAGCAAGGGAAAACCAAGCAGGCACAGCACAGGGCTTGTCTGAGAAGGTTGGACAGAGGTCCTAGAAGGCAAACAAGTGTTCTGCTCAGTGCAACATGAAGTATGAACAGACTTGCCAAGAAGCCATTTGAGTTCCTGTTATTCAATAAACTGGAAAGCCCAGTAATACCAAATTTGTTTCTCCAGTATGTATAAATTAAGTATTAGGCAGTACAAAAAGGTCCATAGAAATGAAGTACGATTAGAATGAAGTCTTATTTGAAATAAGAAAAATGGCCTAGTTTGTTTAGCTGTCTTAAGAATACAGCTTACTATGCTTTGAGTGCTGTATTGGATATCCAATACAGCACTCAAATGTTTTGGTGCGCAATGCATTTAGTGACCTCTTTTGGCTGGTACAGTTGCAAGTATGTGTACAGATCATAAAAGTCCCATTTTATAAACTCAAATTAGCAAAAGAATTATTTCCCATTGTGTACAGTTCAAGCTTATTTGTTATGGAGGACAACTGTATCTATAGTTTCCACAAATCCATTATTTTCACATATACATAACTGACAATTGTTTTATTTTGATAGCAAAGAGGGATTTCTTGGGAGAAGTAATTAAGAAGAGTTCTGGTTATTTTGGAAAATTTGCAATTTTGGGTTTTTTTAATTATTTTTAAAAAGCAACACCAAATAAAGGCATTTGAAAGGTTATGATAATCCCCAGCGTAGATGTGTACCTTTGTGGAGGAGTAGAACATCTTTGCTCGGTGATGAAAGTTGAGATAATTGTTAAAATAAAAGCATCTGTAAATTAATGCGTGATTGTCCATAATAGGTATCTTCAGAGGTCCTAATCCTGTAATTAATATCTTACATGATGTCAAAGCATGAAATCTTGAAAAGGAGTAACTTGAAGATGGTAGAGAAGGAAAGTCCAGGTTGGTGAATGGTCTAAATGAATGTGATAGTCTCACATAGGGGTAGTATTTGTAAACTTCCTGTTATACTCCCTCCTTGAATGTGTATTCAGGAGTAGCAGGAAGAGACTAAAAGTTCACGTAGTGTACTGGGTCCTTGAGACTGTCTTTACTGTCTGAATTCTTAAGCTGCTTGCTTTATTAGCTCTTACATAATTGAATTCTGAGGCAGGTGGGTTCTTTGCTGGGAAAGGCATGTGGGTATTTCTGTCTAGATGGTACTTTGTGGCAGCTTTTTGCGCTGGTATGTTACTGAATGGAAAGCAGAGAGCCCTTTGAAAGTTGTTTGCTTTACAGCTTAGTAACAGTATTTTGGCACCTTAGACAAAAAATTACAGAATTTGAATCTTTAAGAAGCTGAACAAATAATCACTAATTAATCTTACAAGCTTTGTGATTCTGTAGTTGATGAAGTTGCATAGTAAAATAAACAGATGTTTTTTATATTACGCAATGCGTGCTCAAATGCCAAGCCATGCACACTCAGGCAGGGGTTTTATACGTTTAGACATTTACAGATAAACCACAATTTCTGAGTATACACGGTGAGAGAATTTGTTTAAAAATAGATATCTATTCTTGAAAATATTATTGTACTCTTCATGAGCAGTGAAACTCTCACAGTGTATGTCCCTGAATCCATGAAGAATTTCCTGGCGGACAGTCCATGCTGTTAGGGGAAGGCACACCTTAATTTGAATAACGTACATCTGGCTTCTGCAGTGCTGGTAGGGTAGGCTGAAAATTCTGTGGGTGCTTGTATTTAATTTGTTTTGAATATTTTCTTTAATTAAGCATATGAATGAGTACTGATTAAAAAAAAAAGTATGCATAATTCATTTTAGCTAGAAAAACTGATCTGTTTTGCATAGGTTTGAAGAAAATACTGCCAACATGCAGTTTAGCGCTGAAAGTGCCTAAGTGCATTGTTACATCTTGCCACAAAGGATTTTGATAGTTGTGTATGCTTTACCACTTTTAAACTGCACTGCCCAGGAGAGAGCTGATGATGCATCTCCTTTCCTTCATTTAAGAACAAGTCAGAGATGACTCAGAACATAAATTCCCCAGTCCCCAGTTCCAGCAATATTTGATAGGAACTAATCTTCCCAGTTGACTGTTGATTCTGGTAACATAAAATAGAATAATAATTGAAAACATGTAATAAAATCCTTTGAAGTTAAAATTTTGTGTCCGTTTTTTATTTTATAGTTGATAGCTTATGAAATAAGTGTGCGGATTTTGCTTCTTTTAGGTCTGTTGTTTCACTTTCGCTACAAAGTGAATGAGTTCTTCTTTAGAGTTGGTGTAGGGTATTCTGGAAGGGTTAGTATTGATATTTAGTTGGTTTTCATTTTTACATGTTACAATACCACTGTGAAGATTTCAACTGTGGAAGAATTTAATAGTAAGAGACTCTCTGCAAATAATGACTTATTGTTTATTATGCAGTGGTAAGATTTCTACTGAGACAGGTTAGGCTATGTCAGTTATTTGTTACAGCCATAAAAGACCTGCACATTTACCCTACTTGTTTGATCCTGAAAAAATATAGGGCTCTTATTTCGAAATGTGATTTTTTTAATGAGCATAGCTCATCATAAATAACAAATGTATGTATATACATATATATGTATATCTATAAATTAAAATAAATCTGATGAGTTATTAGAAAGATTTTCCTGTTGGATGTTTGCTATGCTCTCCAGAAGGAGGAAAAAGAACATTTTATAAAGATCATCTTTCTGATCAGAAATCAAGAGTAGCTACTTCTGCCAGGTTCTAAAGCAACAGTACCCTCCCAAGTCACAATACCATAGAATTTTCTATTACTTACTGCAGTAGCTACATATATAGCATAATCTCTAAGAATAAAAGGGAATTGTAAAGTCTTGAGTAATACACAAAAGATTAGCATAATAAAGTAGAATTTGCAGGATCAGCATGAAGCTAAACAAAAAATGTTTTGTTAATTTGGATGTGTGCCTAGAACCTCTGTAGTACTGTTTATCCTATGAGAATTTTTATTTTATTAATTAGCATAGAATTTTCCTAATTACCTTAAAAATGAACACATTTACATTGCATTAGGGTGATACAGTATTAGCTAATGTTCATCTAAGCTTTTGGCTACAACAGCATAAGTTATAATGTCTGTTTTGTTGATTGACCTGGTTTATCCAACAAGGCTGAAATGCAGTTGTATGGCTTCTTATCCAGTATCACTTTTTATCTGTTCCTAAGAGTTTTAAATTTTCAGGGAACAGTTAAAAAAGGGAAACAGCCTTCAGTAATGTAGATATGTTGGATTTACGCATAATTAGACAGGAGACCAGAGGGAAGAGATGGAATGTAAGAGAAAATGACCTCTTTCCTTACCCTTGTTAGAGATGGATTATATGAGGCCCTAAATCTGTAAAGAAAGTAAACATCATACGGGGAATTACAACTTCCAAGGAGTGAAGACAGTCTGTTCTGTTATAATAGCCTCAAGATCCTTGACAGCTCTCTGGAACAAAGTTGTTACCGAAGAGCATAAACTAAAGAATTGTAGCATGAAACCTTGATGCTCTTTCCAAGCATAAAAGAAAAGAATGTAATTGTGCTTATGTAACAACAGCCTAAGTATAGGTTTCTTATGCATTTTTAAAGGAGATTGTGAGAGAAGGAAAACCAAAGAAGCAGTTTCCTTCTAAATGTTGTTATACTCTCAGTTTGTAGGGCCCTAGTTTCAGGTAGTACTTTTCTCTTTGCCAGTGAACTGTTCCACTGTGACCAGTAGATGACATTCACTATCTGAAAATAAAAGTAGGGAAGGATTTTGGTCTTCACTATTGTCCTGACTCATAGGCGTTGAAAACTAGTAGCTCCTTGTGATAAGACGAGTACTTCTGTAGATGGGCGTTTATCTTTGATATCTCAACATGAGGTATGTTCAAGATTTTTTTTCACTGGTGGATTTGTCATATCTAACGCTTCATTAAAGAGAGAATTTTTTTCACATAGAAATGTGGGTACAATAGGGAAATTTCGTATCTGCAAACACAAGAACAGAATCTAGGTTAAAAAATTGAAACAGGTTGTTTAGATCAGGTAAACAAGATCTGTTTTAGTGCAGGTTTTCAGCACTTAGTGGTTTAGGCAACTAATATAAGAACTACTGAGGACTTAGAGCTGTCTTGTGGCTTTGAAAATGAATTGATTGCAATGTATTTGCAGCTCTCCCACTACCTATTTTGACCTGTGTTGATGGTCTTTTCTCTTGTTGTTGATTTGTGATGTTTTTATTTTGGACCCTATTGTGGCTTCATTCTCTGGCTACTCCTGTAAGATTTTCAGTTTTTTCTCCTGGAACAGCTGTCCTGTGAACAAGGAGTCTTTAAGGCTTCAGTTGTTAACAAAAGAATTTTTACTATGTGAAAAATTATAAAGTAGAACTTCCTAATTTTTCCTAGGAACAGAGTTCTTCCTAGGAAAAATGAGAAGCATACTTGTGATAAAGCATACTTGTGACAAAAGGCCACTCTCTTCCAAAAATGTGGAGACATTACAGTTTTCAGAGATAGCATCACAAAAAGATTTGAATGTTGTAAATTTATCTGCTTTTGATGAAAACAACTATTTTTGATGAAATAACCTATAAATGCCTAGTACAGAAAATGATTTTTTTCACACTGAAATAGATTAAGTGACTGAGAGCAAATTTTTTATAGGAGGTGACCATATAAGCCTCATGGTCTTCCAACAATAAACAGGAGCTTGACACAATTATCGAAGGGTCCTCTCTTCTAGAGCTGAAAGTGTAGCACTCCTAATTCATTCTCTGTCTTTTCTGTCTGCAGATTTGGTGAATCTAATTCATCCTATTTAGCTGATGGACTTGTCGTCACAGACGCATATTTCTATAGAGTCCTTTTTTTTGACGGCAAGCTTGAAAACATGGAAAGCTATGCCTTCTATGTGGAGTCCTAGAAAGGGATGTTTTTGCTTGGTAATACTGACTGTATTTCATCACTGTCACTAGACAGAGTCTCATTTAAGTAAAAAAAGACGGCCAAAAAGATCGAAAAGTATAAACTTAAATGTAACTAGAAAATAGATGATGGGTACAGTTTCTTTCAGGCTATTCCCACAAATAGAACTGCAGATGTTTTGCTTAATTCTGTACTAAAATTAATTTTCTGAAGCCTCCTACTTGGATTCTCAAAATTAGGCATCTAATAAATGTGTTAGTTTTAAAAAAAGTTATGAACACCCACATCTCATTTTTTGGCACTGATGTAAACTGTGGATGCTTCATAAATCAGGCTGCTTAGTTAGGTGGCTCTTAAGGCACTGATATGTGAATATTAGTCTACAGTTAGAGATGAAATACCTGCAAGTGAATTTTCATTGGGATTTTGGTTAGAAGAGAAATAAAAATAACTATGAGCTAAGCCTAGGAAAACAGGAATCCTGCAAATAACTAGGAATAGAAATAAAGCTGAGGTAAAGCTGTTTATTCTTAGGGTCAGAATTGTGTTTGCTGTTGCTATTTATTATTCTTCAGTCTTGTATGAGTACTTTTGAAGGCAGAAATTTGCATTCACAGGATTATATATTTCAAATTATACGGGCAGGTCATGTTATTGTGGCTTGTTAGCACTGTCTGATCATCAGAGTAATGGCAGTGGGACAGAATTTTACATCTTAGCCTGTTGCTTTCATTGTCATAATGCTGGAGTGCAGTATGCTTATAAATAATAATTCACTAAAAACTGAAATAATGGGTAATAAATGCATCCAGTATCCATTATTCAGTTGTGGGTTGGACTAGAGTTATTTTTAAATAGCATTTCAGAAGCTTTTTTCAAAACACCTTTTTAATATAGGGTATGATTATCTAATTTGTGAATCTACTTCCCACAGAGTAAGGCATAATTTACTATGCAAATATTGCTACAAAAAGTTAGTGTACGCAATAAATATAATTTAAAATGGCAGGAAAAATAAGAGACTCAAATTTGCTAAATAATCCAGCAACTACTACAGTAATAAACATACTTTAAAAATTGCAGATAGGAAAAGCACTTCATTAACTGGTCTAGTTTTGCTGATTGTGCTATTACAAACAATAATGAAGGATCAATAGAAAAAGTTAATAATTTGTTTTTGTTCTAGCAGTACTGATGAATCTGCTTTTGAAATTTAATACACAATTTCTAGTTTGTGTAATCTGTTTTTTTTTATCAAGCTACATGCATATTAGGTTGTAATTGTGACTAGATTATATAGACAAATAATTGACAAGATAAAACTGCAAAGAAGAACAGAAAATCAGTCGTGTTTTAAACTCTGAGAAATACTGGGAAAAAATTGCTACTTTTTACTGTTTAAGTCACTGGGTATATTTTATGTTAAAAATCATTAAAATATAATTGATTTTTCAAATGTATCAAAATGCATTATTTTATACATTACATTTTATACATACAATACATTCCAATACATTATTGAAAAGTAACTAATTTTGAATGCTGACATTGCTTATCATAATTTTCCACTGATCTTTCATGTTAAAGATAAGTGATACAGGTTCCCTGGACTGTACAGGGGCCTTACATACTCTGTCACAAAACAAAACCAAACCAACCCATTTAGAGTATGAGCCATTTTTCTTATTTTTCATGGGATTTGTGGTTATTTATGTCTTCTGAGACATCTGTTTTTGAGCACTGGTCATCTTTTTAGGTATTGTGTTCCATTCTCAAATTAAAGATTTGTTATTACCATTAAGCTCTTGAAAATTTCCAGGTAGTTAAAATTAGTTTTGCTGTTTATTAAAACTTCATTGGTGGGTGGTTGTTATACAGCAAAATATTTTCTTTAGAATTCTTTATGGTTGAATAATGTGTTCATATTCTAGCAAAGCAGTCGCTAAACTACCTGCCTACATATTTGACCTGTCCTGAAAAAAGCCTGATATTGCAAAACTGATTGCTACAGCTTTTCCTTGCAGCCTCTGGATTATGCAGTAATTTTCCAGATTGGGAACTAAATACTATAATGTAATTTCCATGAAAATATCTTTCATTAGGAAATGCTAGGTGGCCATATAACACTGAATACCTTTACTTTTCATATTTCATCCTCCGTCTCTATGTGAGTTAGTATGAGGGATAGGTAGAGAATTAGATGACTGGTAAAGGCGGTGTTTTT
>JANRGW010020975.1:0-20170 GCA_024733675.1 Psilopsiagon aymara
ATGATGGACAGTGGCTTAGCAACTTCATTTGCAGCTCCTTCAGGACCCGCGGATGGATTTCATCAGGTCCCATGGACCTGTGTACATTCAGGCTCTTCGGATGGTCTCGAACCAGATCCTCTCCTACAGTGGGCCCAGGGTCTTCATTCTCACTGTCCCTGCATCTCCCTTCCAAGACTTGGGTGGTGTGGTCAGAGCATTTGCCGGTGAAGACCAAGGCAGAGAAGTCATTAAGAACCTCAGCCTTCTCCAAATCCAGGGTAGCCAGTTCTCCCGACAGCTTCTGGAGGAGGCCTACATTGTCCCTAGTCTGTCTTTTATTCAAAATGTACCTATAGAATCCCTTCCTGTTATCTTTAACATTCCTAGCCAAGTTTAATTCTAAGTGGGCCATAGCTTTCCTAACCTGGTCCCTAGCTTCCTGGACAAAATCCGGGTATTCTTCCCAGGTCTCCTGTCCTTGCTTCCACTTTTCATAGGCCTCTTTTTTTCCTTTGAATTTTCCTCAGCAGCTCTTTATCCATCCAAGGAGGCCTCCTGATAAATGAATGGTGGTGAATGCATGCTTTATCCTACTCAAACCAGGAGAAGTTTAGAGCAAGGGATTGTTGTTTGGCTAAAAAGAGGATGACCTCAACCACACTCATATCAGAACATGTCAACTGGTTTCTTTATTTACATTAAACTACATTAATTGGCAGATACTGGCAAAGCATGCTTCACTAAAAACATATTGTCTCCCCTAGTAGAATTTTATGTGCAACAAAACCATCTTTGTTTCAAAAACCTAATCACATCCTCACTGCAAAGGGAACAGTGAGATCTTGCAAAACAACTTTCATACCAGCTTAATAAAAGCTCTTTGCAAAGATCATTTTTTCCTCATTTTAACATCAGTTGTGGACCAATCATTTTGTCACTGTTACATCAAACCAAAATGTTTCACTATGTAAAAACAAGAAAGGACATGATCATTGTGATTATCTGTTTCCATCTCAGTAAGAGCAGTGCTCAGAGAAAACCAGAACGCACCACAAAAAGACAAACCTAGAACAAGACCAGTTTCAAGTCAGTCTTCTTCCACTTGACAGAAAAAAACAAGCATCAAAATATTGTATATGAATTATGTGATTAGCCCTTGAAGTTGAAGCAGCAAAGAAATCTGTTTAAATATTATTGAGATATATGGGTTACCTGCAAAACCAGAGTACTTTGAAGCTTCCATAGCCCTTCCATGGCTAAACAGAATAAAGAAGTGCTATAGATCACATCTGAAAACATGTATTAATCACTCCAGTTCATTTGCAGATTCATTCTATACATGGTTATTAGTTGAGTTTCATTTTAGTAATTCCCTACCCAAGAAGCCGATTCTCCTCCCCGTCCCACATGAGCAGCTGAGTAGTACTTAAGAGTTTAAGCCCAGCCAGCAAAAACAAGCCCAAATTCACTTTGCCTCTGCACTACCCTTAGTACCAGCCTCAAAAGGTACATTCCAACTTCAAATTATCTCTTCTACTATCACCCCCCTTTAGCCTGATTTTGTGAATCTTTCTTCATTGATTCCTGCACATTGTCACTGAAGTGAAGATACTAAAAGACGTTTTGTCTAGCCAGAAAGTCCTAATACACTTTCCCAAACCATTTAAATGGAAAGACAGCAAGTATCCGACAGTGACACTGATGAGGAAGGAAACAAGAATCTGCACCACAGGTGGAATATTAGTGCATATTTATCAATGAGGAAAAGCAATCAAGTTACTGGCAGCCCACACAACATCAGTCACTAAGTACATTTTCACCTTATCAGATAGCTACAACATAGAACCATGTGTCAGCAAGGGAATTTCACAGATGCTCACACTGTGACTTTACCTTGTAAATAAGACATGAAATGTCTGGATAACATGTTTAAGTATCCTCAATATGCAGCCAGAAATAAATTCACAATGGCAAGAGAAATAAAGACCTTGTGATTTCATCCTCATACTCTTGCTACCAAAACATATCCTTAACAAAAGCATCAAGATGCAAAAATAAGAAAACATCCCACCTCTGGTCAATAGAATCACTGTTTCCAATAGCTGCAGTGATGCTTTGGACCCAATGACTACTGCAAACCATCTATAACCCAATAAAATTCACTCTAGGCACAGGCTACAACTGCATACTGGGTATTAAAATACCTTCTACTTTACCTTAATTTTATGGAGCTACATATAATATAGGCAACGTACAGATCATCTGAAGTAAGAGGGGGTTTGCTGATTTGTTTCACTGTGAATGTTTGCTCTTTGTTTGTTTTATTTGTCTGTTTGCTTTTAAACAAACCAGTGTTGTTTCCTGATTTCATACTTTAAAATTACTGTGTAAGCTTTTCATAATGCCAAGTGCATTCTCTCTAGAATACTATCCCCAAAGGATTATTTTATCATATTAGTAAAATGGACAGTAAGAAAAAAAATCAAGGTACACTTCAATTGACTCTTAATGTCAGTTTTAAAGCTCTATTAGGCAAAAGTCCTTAGTATTAACTACATTCATGTCAGAGAAAGAAATGAAAATAGAGCAAAACCATGTTTCTAGGAGCTGCAAGAGCAAAGCTATTTTTTCACCTGCCACCCCCGGTTGCAACTTTGGGAGCTGACAGCAGCCCCACCAAAAGGGCTCATTGGATGATGTGTCTAAAGAGAAAGGAGACCTCTGATGGCTGCTGTGATATTTGCAGCTTCTCTGTTCAGAGGATGAAGTGAAGGTGGGAACAGAATGCATATGCAAAAAGCAATTGCTAAATTTGGGAGTCTATTCTCTCCCCCAGAGCCAGTATTAATACACACTGCGCAGTTTTTAGCATTGTCTAGGTAAAAAGAACTAGAGTGCTATAGGTTACACCCTGAAAAAACAGATGGTGGGTCACTTTTTACAAGGGCCATACCAAAGACGACTGCAACTAAGATTGGGTAAGGGAATTTTAGAAACATGCCTCCACAGTTCTTGCATCTTTAAAAGTCACCTGAAATCAGATAGTTTACTGTTTACTTACATACTCAGCTCTTACTTCTTCTATGCCTCAATTCCTCATCAGGAAAAACATTAATACCATTTCCCTACCTTTTAACAGTATACACTCAGGTACAATGAGGTGACAAGGATGAAAGGATCCTAGATACTAAGTTTACATATATGTTAACACCTCACTTCTTCACTGGCTCAAAATGTAATCTACATATTCCAGCCATCAGAAGAACAATGTGGTTGAATCCTACCCCCTAATCTGACAACAAAACTCTTCACACTTTGAGAAAATCCTCACATGGCTAACAGTTCTCATCTGTTGAGCTTGCACTGTGTGTGAGTTCTAGAATTAAAGCCACTAAGAGTGTCCATAACAGCAAAGCTAATAGACAGAAATCAGCACCAGCTATAAGACATTTCCTTTTGACTATATATCCTGCCAACACAGACTGCATTCATGAGTCTGGACAGTTTGTGATCTCAGCTCTTTCAGTCACCAAAGAAGTAACTGAGAGAAACCGTCAACTTTGTTAAAATACTTAAAACATTTTGGATTTAATACTTCCCTCTCGTGCTGAGTGATTAAAATTTACAAACCAAAATTTCGTTGAGATAAAGGCAAGACTCTTAAACTTCTTTTTTAATATAATTTAAATACTATGGTGAAAAAAAGAAACCAATATGCACTGTGATTTCATCAGAAGTATGTTAATATATGAGAGTGGGCAGTATACCTGCATTCAGGGAGAGCTTCCATCCCAAGGTGTAGAAAGTGGACTTTGACTATATTGGTAGAAACTGGCAGCCTCCACACATGACAAATACCACGGGATCTTTACATGTAAACATGCATCAGTTAAAACCTCAGTTTCTCTTTTCAGGAGGTTTGCTGCAACCCAGGATGACTGGGCATCATTCACTGTGGATGCTAAAGATCCTGCACTTTATTTTGCAACAGCAAATACATTAATATAGCAGGCAGGAGCAAAAGTCTGCCTACCGAAGTGGTCTTCTGCAGTCACAATCATAAGCAATATTCTTACTTCCCTCACCTGATGGGTAATGCAGGACTGATAAACAGCTGCTGTTCAACACATTTAGCTGCACCAGTGATGGGTAGAGACACAACATTGAAAAGAAATGGCAAATGCATATGCTTAGCATTAAGCAAGGGGGTCAAATAAAGTATTAACATCAGTACAACAGATGCTTCTGCATTCCAACAGATTTCACAGCAAGGAAGGTGTATGAACCTACACTTGAACCATAAATGAAGGAAAATCATTTAAACACAGTACATTATTTTACCTGTCTTTGCATCTCTTCAATCTGTCGCTGGGGGACACCTTGCAGAATACTGTACATTTCAGGCATCTTTTCTTCAGGGATGACAACAGAGGCCCTATAGGCGAAAAAACCCACAAATAGTAAGACAAAAAGAAAGAAGCTATACATTAAAAGATGTCAACTACTTTTCCAATCCAGAATCTTGTCCTATTCTAATAAGACACATTCAGAAGATATTAGCGGAAAGAAAAGGTCTTCTCTCAGTGTAATAGACTATTCTGTAGCAGTTCCTTTGCAACACCAGCCAGTCTGCCCACAGACAATGCCACAAAAGTCTGGACTGATCTGCACAGACAAGTTAATAAATATGGAAGGGACAGATACCCAGAAACCTCGTTTCTCGTCTCTGGATTGCTACTGCCTTGCTGTCAGCTGAGATTTTTGAAGTGACTAAAGATACCTATGCAGCACATACAGTGCTATGTATCCAAACTCCTGTACATATTATCCCAAGATCACATAACTGGGCACAGTGCATGCAAGGAAAAATAATCTCCGCTCTTAACACAGTGCACTCACCTACAGAATAATTATACCTTTCAATCTCAGATTAACTTAGAAATCATGATACTATATAGAGACTTTTGCTTTTAAGTGATGCATACACTTTCCTTAAAAGAGCCTGAATGCTGACCAGTCTTCACTGAATTCAAGCACAAGATAACAAAGCAAGTCTGTTTTAGAAAACATATGATCAGCTACAAGATAATCAAACACTCTGTCACCTCTGCCTCACTTGTTTTCCTATTCTTGATGCATAATATATCAAGGGCAAAGACTGCATGTATCTTTGTATTCCATTCCCCGTAGCCCCCAGTACACTTGACTTATCATACAGATCTTATTGAAATCACTGAACACAATAAAGTCTCTTATGCAGAGATTCAATGTACAGTAGTGAGGGTACGAACCTCTTCCAGTCCAGAACCTCAGAGAAAGGTAAAATGTAGGAGTCTGCAATGATCACTGGGACGCAGCCAGCTTGAAGAACATCACTCAGCACCGCCTGTCCCAGGCGGGCACCACGCAAAACGACACAGAACGTAGACTCCTGTCAATAAATGGTACCCAACACACAGATGAGGATAAAAAAGGAAATGTTGGATTTGTATTTCCATTCTCTGCCTTTTTTTAATGACCAAACTTCAGAATTCTAAACAGAGAAATTTCAAGGAGAAAAATAAGTTAAATTTTGAAAGTTTGGCATAACAGGATGAGGAATGATCAACATGCACTTACTGAGTATAAACTGCATGAAGCCAACCTGATTTTCTTCTATCATAGGGAAACCCAGCTCTATGGATAGCAGAAAAGAAATAGATTTCATATCTCAACTTCAAAAGGCATTTGACATCATTGGCAGTACTTTCAGAAGGAAATTAAGAAATCATGGGCTAGATAAAGCCCTCACAGGATTTATAGTTCCATAAATTGTAGTCACAGAAAGAACTCTAAGTATAAAGCAATTTGCAGTGGCTCTCAGGTAAAACAGTGATGGACCAAATAAGCTTTCCTATGTGCAACAACATTCCATGGGTTCCTTAGTTACCCAAGTAGCGGAATTAGGACCATACTTAGTAGATCTTAGAATACTTAAAATCTGGTAGGATCAGCAGGAATAATGGATAACGGGATTAGAGTCTGACATTATATGGATAAATTGACTAAAAAAACCAGCCATAGGGTTCAACATTTAGATAAAAATAACCAAGTGCATAAACATAAAGCATGAAATAACTGGCAAAGTTTTGCACTTTGCAAAAGAGGGCATTTCCTAAGGAAAAGAAAAGAAAGAGTATTCACAGGTCAGCAATGTTGTGCTGTTTCAAAACCAAACCACTCCACCCACAGGTTGAATTAGAATCAAAGAGAAGTACAATCGAAGAAACTTGAAGGAATCACTCACTTTATTCAATAACAAAAGACCTCAGACACAGCAGTGTGTCCAGCCCTGGGCAATCACTTCCAGGGATAAAAAAGAAAGGATGGTTACTTACCTCGAAAGTGTGATCTACAAGGAAAGATTGACTATATCAGTACTACTTATTGTGTAGAAGTGAGGACAGGAGGAAGATGGCGAAAGAGAGCTTCAAAGACATAAAAAGTCGTAGCAAAAAGGAAGAATATAATCCTCTTACTCATGTCCACAACACACAAGGCAAAAAGCCATGAGTTTGAACTGCAGCAAGGACGACTTCTTGTCTACACTGCACTCACCCTATAAATGGGGACTTTAGTTCTCACTGCCACTGAGGAATCTTTCTACAGATTCAAGATTGCAAAATAAATGCTTGTGGAGTTCAGCTACACAAACAAGGAAAAAGCCCAAGCCTGTGTTATCCCTAAATCTAAGAAAGAAAAATTATAAAGTTGATAGAGGGGCTCCCACAGATAAGAAAACATCTCTCCAGTTTGTGCTCTGTGGCCTGAGGGAAAGGAGCCAGAAGGCTCAGCAGGGCAGCAAAACATCAAAATGGAAGTAGGAAACACAAGGGGGTTTGCTGGCTCTTCACTTGTTTCCTAAAGCAATGTAAGACCCGTGTTCATACCCATAATGTACTAAAAGCCTTGAAAATCTCATCTGAAAGAAGACTGCAAACAGGAAGCATTAGCAATCCAGAAGCCCAAGAGCCTGTCTAGTAGGAAGTCTATAAAGGCAGTGCTGGAAAGGATGAACTGTGATTGCAATCCCCCTTCCCCCATTCTCAGACAGGAAGAGAAGGAAAAGAAGAGTGCAGGGAATGGAAAGAGCAGAGAGCAAGAACACACATTTTAACCATTGATTCACTGGATCACATAGCAGCAGGTGGAAGAAACCCTAGTAAGGCCTGGGAGAGAAAAAAACAAAGCAGCCCAGATGTGGACACACATGCTCATCTGCCCAGATAACCATTTTTCCTGTCTAGACAAAGGTTACTATAAATATATCTCCTTGCATCACCACTGTTATCAGCCAGACATTCCGAAGGGAGATGGAGGGCTCTGCAAAGGAAAGTATTTTAACAATCTCTGCATGTGCCAGCTCTCTTCCGAGCTATAAAATCATATATAGCAAGATAGATATAAATTCCCTGATTTGCTACCCTTGAGTAATCCAGTCTGTACTTAAATAAAGCAAACAAGAGTGGTTTTTTTTTTCCCTTTGGCTGAAGGTTTAGGACTCAGGGTGACCCTTTCCTTCCCCTCCTCCACAAGGAATTTTAAACATATTTCCTACAAAACATAACAGGAGGGGTGGAAACTTTGCCTTTCCTCAGCTTGTTTGTTGTTTTATCATCATTTGCTGAAGTTCAAAGACACATTATGTGCTGGTGGCCACAGACAGAGCATAGTGGCCTGTGGCATAGCTCACTTCACTACACTGAATGCCAAAGCACCTCTGTGTCCATGCACCACCAAGAGACACAGGGGGCTGAGAATGGTATCTAGTTTTATCTTCACTGACACATCAAAAGGCCTCTGGAAGTTGGGCCAAGGCCATGAAACACATTTCACCTAGATGTTTTCATAGCTGCATGCTGACAAGTCTTCTAGCTCAGTCTGACACATCTACACAGATCATTTTGCAGGGTTTAACTACTAAGCTGCATATAGAAAAGAAAATCTGCCGAAACCCCTTAAGTGGAGGACTCTTCTTTTGCCTCCAGATAAATCCTCACATAACTCCATTTTAATCTTAAGGCCAGGACTGTCATATGTGAGGAATCGGATTTAAATTCAGCTTGCTGAAGATCACTTTACTAGTTATTCTGTGGAAAGTGTAGATTCCCATGTTCTTCCCCAATTCTGAAGTGAGCAGTACTGTCAAGCCTTCAAAAGTTTCTCATCTCATTGCTGCTGGATTTGGCTGTATCTTTGTATCATTTTTTAAGTTGATATGACAGTATCATGTGTTACTAGAAGACCACCATGACCCATCTCATGAAGCTGTGATATGTAAGCAGTGTTTTCAAATTGCAGCACAGCTTGAGCACAGAGCCCTTGGTTCTCTTAAAAATAAGAATGAAGTTAGGATATAATATCCAAGCTAACATAATGAATTATGCAGTTTCAAAACACAGCCAGCAAGTCAACCCAATTCAAGGAAGTACCCTACCAATCTTAAATGGGATCAGCTAAAACAGCTGCAGGTTGGGCAGAGAAGAGATTGAGAGCAGCCCTGCAGAGAAAGATTTGGGACTGTTGGTTGATGAGAAATTTAACATGAGCTGGCAGTGAGCGCTCACAGCCCAGAAAGCCAACCATGTTCTGGGCTGCATCAAAAGGAGCATGTTTAGCAGGTCGAAGGAGGTGATCCTGCCCCTCTACTCTGCTCTCCTGAGACCTCACTTGGAGCATTGTGTGCATTTCTGGTGCCCTCAACATAAAAAGGACATGGAACTGTTGGAACAAGTCCAGAGGAGGCCACGAGGATGATCAGGGGACTGGAGCACCTCCTGTATGAAGATAGTTGGGTCTGTTCAGCCTGAAGAAAAGGCTGCGTGGAGACCTCAGAGCAGCCTTCCAGTATCTGAAGGGGGTTAAAGGATGCTGGGGAGGGACCCTTCATTAGGGACTGTAGTGATAGGAAAAGGGGTGATGAGTTCAAACTAAACAGAGGAAGTTGAGGTTACATGTAAGGAAGAAGTTCTTTATTGTGAGGGTGGTGAGGCACTGGCACAGGTTGCCCAAAGACATGGTAAATGCTCTATCCCTGGCAGCGTTCAAGGCCAGACCAAACAGAGCCTTGGGTGACATGCCCTAGTGTGAGGTGTCCCTACATCAAGGGGATTGGAACTATATGATCTCAAGGTCCTTTCCAACCCAATCCATTCTATGATTCTAAGACAGTCAGCAAGTGGAAAATAAGTTTGAAGGAGAGGCAACCTTACCTGAAGCACTTGAGGATAATCAAAGACTTGATTCTTGTGACAGCGTTTGCGAACAGCAGGGACCCCATCGGACAGATTCGTACACTTGTCTAGAATCAACACTGATTCCCCATTCTCAGCTTGAAGCGCTTCCAGCTCAGACCGGTACTCTGGGTGCAGAGACATTTGAGATGACAGGATGAAATACCTGCGAGGACTGAAAAACCACAGCAGGGTTACCTGACAGCACTGGGAGTTTACTTCCAAGATGCTCTAGAACACATATCCTTCCACCCTGGAAAAGCAGAGCAAGATTAACTAAATGTGGACACGCTGTCAAGACCACGTAATATCCAAGACAAGGATGGAAAGAGTAATAATGCAATATAATTAAATCTTGGATAATAAGTGGCTCAGCATTATTTACAACTTTGAATAATTGGAAACAGTGCTTATTACATTAGAATAGGATTAGAATAGGCATTTGCATTGTAACCTCTATTAGAAATGGAAATAAACATTATTTAGCTATGTATTAAAACAGCTTGTCATTGATGCCAGGACTGCTTATTCTTTCATTTGGTGGTTGTGTACTGTAACAAAGTAGATAGGGCACTGAATGCTGCTGCTATTTTCTCCTTCCATGTATTTTCTCATCAATTTTAAGTGAAAACAGAAGAAAATAGTGAACTGACAGCTCGCCTACCCTATGCTTATATAGTCTTGATATGGTGACGGCAGCAACAGGATAAGCTCATCTCATTTGCTGTAATTCACTTCCATCCCTTTTAAGCAACATTTCCAGGACAAAGTTGAAGACCCATTATCCCATTCACACTCAACTCCTACCATGTTCCAAAACCATGAATATTTAAGATGTGCCTTAATTCTGAAGTGTCTCAAGACATAATTAACACTGGAGGAAAACCACACAGGAATACAGCCTCAAATTAGGTACTCGCAGCTTTAAAAAGTTATGTTCCAGTTAGAAAACAGCACTTCATGTAATATCTACTCATTCTCATCTACTTTCCTTCCCTTTTTAAACAGGCCAGACTGCTCCCCACTGAACAGAACACACAGCAAGTGCCTGCCCTCACGCTGCCAAAAGAACACAGGAAACATGAAGCCTGCACTTAGGATTCCAGTTCTACTCCACATGATGCTATCTTTAATTTACAGCTCTGAAAACACATACAAACACACATTTTATAAAGTGAGACCTCTCCTGCTGCTCTTCTCACCCCTTCTACTCATTTTCATGCTGGTCATTTTAGTTGCTCCAATTAACAGATGAGACATTCTTTTTACCAAGCCTCCAGCTGCTACCAACTTGCTACCAGCAGCTGTACTGAATATATATTTCCAGCAGAGGTGGAATTAAAATACTTTAAACAATCCAACTAAAAAGGAGAGTAAATCAAAACCCCCCAGTTCAGCTCTGTAAGAGGAATAAAAAAGGATTTGCCTTAAAAAAAAGGAACTACTGCTGCAGATGAGTGATAATAAATGCCTGTAACCAGCTACAGATTATGCAGGTTTGTTTGGGTATATAAGTTTAAGGCCAAATTTTGCCTTGAAACAATCATCATCCTATGATGTTCCAAATCTTGTTATATCAAAACTTGCTACATCCCAGCTCCCAGGAAATAACACATTGGTGTAGTGGAATGTAATAATTTATCCCAAGCAAGCCTGAATTCTGAGCATCATTCCCTTGTCATACTCCTGCATCAAGCAATCGAACCCGTGAATGTGTTTCAATTAGTAATGCTAACTGGCCACTAGATGGTAGTCCGGAGACGAGAGTCTGCTCACACACAAAAAACTCCACCTTTGAGAAACACGGAAGCTCCAACACCTTCACTGAACACAGATTCGTGCACTGCAACAGCTCCCACAAAAGTTTCCCTTATCCGTCCTAAAACCAGACAAGACATTTAGCTGACTACACGAATGTGTACAATATGAATGCATCACTCCTTACAATTGGCTCTATACATGCTGATGCCTATCATCACCTTCATGCTTTCCAGGCAGAAATACAACGCATGCTTTCATTCTGTAACAGTAGTAGTAAAAGCAGTAGGCTGCAGTAATACTCAAGACCTATAAAGAATCAATTGGGATGCAACCAGATGTCCCTACACTGGCCCTGTCCAGGAGCATCACAAGCAGGACCATAGACGGTGCAAGCAAAGAAAACCACTGCTGCACAAGTTTGGCCTGTACTTGACTGTGGTATCTTCCCCGGAGAAGCCCAGAGCAGTAGCAAGAGCATTGCCCTTACTGGAGAAGACAACTGAAGCCAAAGTACAATAACTTTTTGTGTCCAATAGTGACAGCACCCTTTCAATCAGTTTTCAACTTCAATACTTCATATTCTCTACAGGATCCTGTCAGAAAAAAGGACCTAAAGTTCCCGCATTTCTAAACTTGATCTTCACAATCAGTTGACACATCATTTACCCCCAGTGTGCCCATCTACAACAGAGGTAAGACTGTTAATTACACAGCTGACAGTGTTTCACTGTAAGAGGCTTATAAAATATTAGAAAGGTCTTCCATAATCAAAACATGTCTTTCAGACTTCTACCTACTCTTGCTCTAAAGATATGAATGTAGTAGAGAAACTACCGCTTTCCACAGTAACTCAATGTGATGGCTACTTACATTCTTTGTTCAAATCAGTGCTTTATTTACCACTTGTCTTGTTTCACTTCCAGCTACAAGGTCAGGGAAGGGGGGGATGTTTGCGTTTATGTCTTACTCCATTACTTTAAAAAAGATAAAAGCAGAATTCTAAGCTCTGAATGTAACTCTTCCCATAACCAAATCAATTCTCGTTTTTCTTTTTTATGAGCTAACCACACTAACCTCCTTCAGATTCATTCTGCAAGAGCTGCTTCCCTTCAGAGCTGTATTTGCAGGCTTGTCCTGTTATAAACTCTCAATGTCATTTTGAAAGGACTTGAGAACCACAAAAACATCTAAACTGATTTATGAAGAATGTATCCATAAGACACACAGAAGTAAAGATCACATCCTCGCTGCTATCCTCCTCTTACTCATTCAAAGTTTGGCTTTGCTGATACTACCTAAGGCATTCACGTTGATCTCCATGATCCCTTCCATCTCTTTAAAGCTACAAAGGGTGTATAGCACAATGCTTTTAACATTGCATTAGCCATCTTTTGCTGTTACTTTGCTTTTAAGTATCCTAAAGCAAATTGAAGCGATCATGTATTAGACAATCCGTATTGCTTTGAATTACTGCCCAGCTTTACTTACACTTTAAAGAAACCAAACATAACTGTTTTTCTTTATATGCTAAATACCTTGTCAGTTCAATGGAAATACTGATTCTAATTTTACTGAAACACTCTCATGCTGCAGTATTTCACAATTCAGTTTCTGGAGTGGAAAAAACCTGAATCACTCAAAAACAAATCCGCAGTTTATAGTTAAGCCACGTGTTGGCAGATGAGCCAAAGTCTTTAGCATTGGAACCATCATATATTTTAACAGTAGAGCTAGTACACGCAACCCTTGCAACATTGCCCAAGCCCACCAACCAGTTAGTAGCTATACTTATGTTTTATCAGCATCAACATTAAACTGGATATTGAATATACTTTGCCCAATTCATGGTAGTTCATTTACCCTGGTCCTCTTTCTGGCAGATCCACCTCCGCTGACAAGGGGCTGTACACAGGTATACTGACATCATAGCCTTGCCGGTAAGTCCACGTGGAAAAGCCTCCACCAGCCAGCAGAGCTCTGAAAAACACAAGAAAATGGCTTTAAACAGAATATGCAGACCATTCAGACTCAGAGCGTGATTTACTGATTGTCATTACCAAAACATCAGGAAGACGCATGCTCTGAGATAAGTATTGCCCTCGGTTTTTGTCAGAGATGTTTTTTATGCAGCTTTTTGGTTCACTTGAGTTTTCATGGACTGGGCTTACTGACAGATTAGATCTAGTCATCAGTGGAGTACTTATGATTGTGTCTGATCACTCAGGAATGGACCATTTATTGAAGTCATTGTGATAACTTTGCATTTTTGCAAGCTTATATGTCCCAAGTCAATTTTAATATAAAGAAATACACATTCAATTATATATACCAGTTAAAATACCCCTCAATGCCTGCGCTAAAAGAGGGCATAGCACAGCTCTCAAAGTGTTAGAGACAAGCTTTATTCCAGATATAAGTTCAGGTAAAATAACAGTTTCAGTGACACTGGAATTCTCAGTGAAAAGGAGATATTTGCAACTGTATTTTCAAAGGGAATATACAAACTAGCAAAAAATGCTATTAACAGAAAACATGACAATAAGAATTCTGCATGTTAGGAAGCCAAATACCAGCAGGAGAGGCTGCTTTGGGACACTAAGTGCCAGAAAGCATGGGAATCACCCAAGACTGATAAACTAAGAGGTAATTCAACTTCCCAAAAGGATGAGCCTGATTGTGGATTTTTCCAGATGTGACAACCTTTTGATACACAGAAGAGCTTTAAGGAACAGAACAATGTGTACAGGAGAAAGCAATATAACATTCACGATGCCAGAAAAATGGCTTGTTACTATGTCCTATCCCAAATCAGGCTCTGAAACATGCTAGTAGAGGACATCAGCTTTCCCATTGCTATGTCATCTCTAGTGACCAGGTGGCACCAAGAACACATCATCCTATTGCCAAAAGCTCAGATTCAGCTTCTTGAGTGAAACTTCTCAAACAGCTGATCAAACTTTCAGTCCTTTGTCACCAAACAGCAGGGTGTGAGCTACTTCAAATTGTCCCAGGGAGACTGGGTCTGCTTAAGGTAACATACAAAGTAGTCAGGAGAAAAGTAGTTCTCCAAATCATTTATCTCCTTCTCTGTGGAAAGAAGCAGAACACAAATACACCACTACAGTAAGCACACTGACAATCCATCAGATAATATTCTTGTTTTCAGGTATCACTGAAAGAAATCCTTAGTACAGTGTTTGGAAAAGCAGTTTTTCCACAGCTGTTACAGAACAAATTATCATTATACCTAATTATAATCCAATACCTATCCTTTTTTCCCACTGGAACATGGACACCGGTATGTTCTGCCTGCTTTAACTCTCATCAGATGTCCCATGGAATACTTCACTTCCCACTCTGACCTGCAGCACAGCTGTTCATCATGCAAACACCACAAGCACACTTTGCCATAAATGTGACTTCACCTACACAGGCAAGCAAGCAGTCCTAAGTGTCATTTAAGAAGCTCTTTGAAAATCCCAGGCTCTGGATTAGAGATGCTTTTCAGCCTGATGACAATTACTTCATTACTCTTCATTCTGAACTCAAACTATAGGAGTAAGAGAAATCAACTTGAGAACAAGATGATAAATCAACTACGTGCTGAGTGAGAATTTATGTTCCAAATCAAGTGATTATTTTGGATTCCTTCCCAATGTCTGTTTGGGTGACATGTACAATGCTGCTATAACTAGCTCTCACCCTTGAAGCCACATGTTCTGTGTCTTATCCACATTAACTCAGTTATAAGCAGGGAGAAAAAACTGGCTTGGGTGTTGCTGGTCTTGCACTTCATATCCCCCTCCTCCTTTTTTAACCCCACCTAATTGGGAAACTACAACCAGATTGTTTTAATTGGATCCGGTGAAAATATGACAGCACCTCATCAGCCTTGAGAAAGCAGGTGTGTCATGCAGACTTTTACCTAAATAAACCCACAGGGAACCAACACCAGTTAAATAACTCCACTCAGATTTTCACTGTACAGTGCAGTAAAAGAGCAGAGATATTAACTCCTAATGTACTCAAGACAAATAACCTTTAAATTGTACTGATCAGCAAGAAATAAGCCTGATCCTGAGCAGCTTTTTGCCATTTTTCAGGTATTGATCCTTCTCTCTTTCTCTGCAGGAAGTGTCCCAACTGTCCTATGCAGTAAATGTTGCTGCCCAGCTGCCACCATCATGAGCTTTCTGCCAAACTTCACAAGTCACTGAAACCCAATTCATCAACTGAAGCAGAACAAAAACTTATCTTAGTTCATATGTTCAATCCTACAGCAACCAAGTGACTTTGCAAAAAGAAATCCTTTCATCCTCATAACTGTACCAAATCCAATAGTACTTGTTAACAAACAATAAAGAGCTTATTTTTTAAATTTTATGGCATGAGATTACATATGTTATGGCACCTAATACCAGCAATGCAGCTTCCATGCCCACAAGGCAGATTTCCGTCTTTGAAATTACGGAATGAAACGCTTTCACACTGCCTTTGGAAACTGAATTTAAAGATTTAATAAACAAACAACCCCTCAGTGAGGTAACTTTTTAGCGAAAGACTTTTCCAAATGAAAAAATATAACTGAATTCCCCTTTGTGTATAAGGTCTTATTTTATGTGGAATTAATATTCTGCAGCAAATCAACAGAACACAACTCTATCAAAACTCACGATTCACTAATGTTCAGCTACGTATGACCTCTGACATGTGCCAAATAGGGAAGGAAGGCCACGCTCCCTATGCAGACCTCACAAATGTTACCTGTGTATTACACGAGTGATGAACAAAATCCCACAAATCCAATCTTTCTGGAATTGTACTGGTACAGTTCAAACCAGTCATTCAAAACCAAGTGAACTTTGCCAACATACCTTCATCTCGGCCTGCAGCCTCTCACCCTGTGATGCTACAAACAACTGTGATGCTACACCACTTTGTTAACTACCCATTCTGTAAGTGTGGACATTTCCAAATTAAAACACAAACACAGCTTGCATGTTTTGTTAGCCATGAACTACGAATCACAGAGCTCTCCAAAATCACACCATAACCTTATACACCATCAGTTTCCTGTAGTACAAGTTCTGTACTATACTGAATACAGTCTAACTGTTGGCTGCCTACAAAAAGGAGTTTTCACCTTTTCTCCATCCCAAGCACTGTTATTGCTTCTCTTATGTGTTATAGCTAGTGATCATACAGCTGCAGGGTGAGTCAGTTTGGCAAGCTATGACAACAGCTGTAAGCCAAAATAGATTAGGGTGGTTTATTCCAATTACTTTACTTCCCATGTTAGCACAACAAACTCTTAGAACAAACATCTACCAAAATAATACACTTCCTGCATACTAAGCCAAGTCACATAAGGCCAAATGTGAATGGATATTTGACACAGAAAAAGAAGTTAAAAAACCCCAGCAGTTGTACAGTGTTAGAACTCTACTGCATCCAATTAATGAATCTACTTCTTCAATAGACACGTGCATCTGCAGATACACAGTCCCAGAGCTGTCAATTTCAATAAGCAGAGCATCATCGTATGAAAATTCCCCTTAAGAAGTATAAATCTTGAAATAACACATCCAAGTATTCACTAACAGGTTTGGTTACATAGGAATGATGCTTTACTGCCCTCTTCAGGCTAAACCACAAGAAAGTAACATATTCCATGCAAAAAAGTAAAAACCTAAAGCCTTGCTTCACAGTCACTGATGTAATTACAAGGAGTAAACTCATTCTTTGAACATATCCTGAAAAAACCATGTTCTGTTCTGGCACTGAACAATGTTTTAAATCACCCCTGCTGCAAAGAAATCAAGATACACTCCATACACAATCATCTTAGCAAAGATCCCATGTGTCAGGCAAGATTTTGTTGACACTTGGCAGAAGAAAGTTAACCTTGACCTTCAAGAGAAGGACTGGTTACACAGGACCTAATGCAGCAGAACTAAGCACATACAGGCTAATCCAGTAGAAACATTCAGTAATGGTATCTAAGCTAAATACGTTTGTCTTACTGTTATTCCAGTTTTCTTTGTCTTACAACCTCCTTTCCTCTTCCAAAAGGAAACTACTCTGGAAGTGCAAATTGAGCTCAGGATTCATGCCTTTAAAGGTTTTGGCAAGTATTTTCATAACACACTTGCCAGAAGACAACTAAGAGCGTTTTTCGATTACTAGCATGGTGCAGTTGTTAAGACAAAACCACCTGAAATTCACCATAGTTCCATGAAGTAGAGCAGCTGCTTTAAAAAGCCCTTGAAGACTTGAATCAGAAAGCTGCAGTTACAACCATTTTTTGTCTTCTAATTTGCATCAAAAGGGACATTCTGTAAAGCATTCAGCTTTAGTAACACACAGTACACATGTCTAACCTCAAGACTCTCCATCCTTACAGGAAGCCCAACAGTTAAGAGTAAATGCTGTCAGCCACATCACACATAAAATTAAGGATAGGTCTAAACTGTCAGCTTTCAGGAGCAAACACTTGTCCCACAGAAGACAAGGACTTCTTCACTCCCCTTTTCTGAGAAGGGAGGAAGTCATATTCCAGCTTTGTAAAGGTTAAGGCGCACATCCTTTGCCATCAGATGCACGTCTGAGCTTCAGCTTCTGTACTTCTGTTTCTTCACCAGCATTTAAACTCAGATCTGTGCATTCAAACACAGCAAAACTCATACCTATCTCTAGGAACATCTAGGGCAGTGTTATAATCTGGTGGCCCTCCAGGCAGCATATTGAAGAGCAAGTGGTTTGTGCCTCGATCCCACCTAAAGCAAAAGAAGAAACAGACAACAATTAGAAAGGTATTCTCCATATAGAGATGGTAAGTTCTGTCAAAGCCTAGCACTGGCACTGACTCCCTGCATCCTCCCCTCCTGCGTTAACCTTAGTTTTCTCTACTTTGTGCTCTTTAAATTCACACACTGAAGTTTCAGGAAATACCTGGATAACTGTGCCAATGCCTGAGCTGTCTCCTTGATACGGAGTGCGTTCTGGTTAAGGACATCTATGGATGGCACAAAAAGGCAGGCCCGGTTCACATCATCAGTGTAGAATTCACTGTCAGAGATGGCAGTCAGCAGCTCATTGTATTCCCTGGAAATGGTGTTGCTCACTGAGGTCCCGTATTCATCCACATACTTCTTCAGTGAGTAGATGTATACTTTGATTTTGTTTTTGGGATTGAAGCCACAGCGATAGACATCGAAGCAGGTATGCATCCTGCAGCTGAGGTCTCCCCGCTCAGGAATGGGGCTGTCAGCAGGCAGCTTGACCACAGGCACATCATGGACACTGCGTTTTTCAATGGTCCAGTCATTGGATGACTCAATGGAGTGAGGCCAGAACTGGAATATTCCTGTGGCAATTAGGCCAAGCAGAACTATGGAGAAGAGAGTGATGTAGTAGATGCGATGCTTGGTTTTCATCCTTGGGATAAGGGCTGGACCCCGGGTGTTGTATTTGGCTGACGCACACATAATGGAATAAATTATCTCTTGTCTCTACAAAACAGAAAGAGAGAGGTTTTAGGATCTTCAGATGCTCACACATCTCTCTGGAATATAAGATGCCAACTGGGGCTACTACCTGGCAAGGACAACAGGAGGCTGATGTGCTGGGCCTGGCTGTAACAGAATGATGTTGGCCAGTTAACAAGCACAAGTCAGAAAAGCACATGGCTTGGGCAGTGACAGGAGGAAGATATCCCAGACACCATGGAAGTGGTGAGTCCTTGCAGGTACCACTCCACCTACATCTAGGTGAATTCATGGTGAATACGAAAAAAACAATGAACAGCTCATCTAAACCTGATACCCCACAAAGGGCTTACAATGGGGCATCACAGAGAACTGAGAATCACAATGCTGCTCGCAGTGTAAAGTTGCTTTCAAACTGAATTTTGCACCAGAACCAACTAGACTGGTCTTCTGGCAAGAAAAGGCAATTTTTCATCTTTTACACACAGAGTTTCGGTTCAAGCAAGAGGTAATTCATATTAACTACAGACTGAAGAATCAGCTACTTGTTGCATGCAAAAACCTGTTTAGGTTTCCAGTTAAAGCTTCCACTAAACAAATTCAACCTGAACTCTCCACAGTGGCAGCTTTTAAAATGTAGTAAGCATGTTTATCCTGAAAAAGAATGTGTATGGTATAATTATGTGTTTACCTTTCGGACAAATGGGACGTTTTCTTGCTTTGTGATAAAGAAATTCTGGCAGTCAACTGTGCAGTAGACAACAAATATGACTAAAAGAAGAATTAATAAGGCATTAAATGATGTCTATAACGAACTGAGTTATGGTTATTGGCAGTGCTTCACAAAAGACTGTTTGGGTTGAGTGGCTAATGCATGATATAACTGTGCTTACAGTGGCATAAAAATAATCTCAGATGCTAACAGATATTCCACTTTTAACAGTTGCTATCATCGATTTATATTCACATTCTGATTCTGGAGACAGCTTTTAAAACCTACTGTACAGGACTATAAGCTTATGATGCTGCTAGCATGACAGATATCAGGATCATAGAATTCCAGAATGGTTTGTGCCGGAAAGGATCTTAAAGCTCATCCAATTCCAACCCCCTGCAATGGGCAGGGACGCCTTCCACCAGAGCAGGGTGCTCCAAGCCCTGTCCAACCTGGTCTTGAACGCTGGCAGGGATGGGACAGCCACAGCTTCTCTGGGCACCCTGTGCCAGTGCCTCAGCACCCTCTAGATAGATTCAATGCTTCATTACTATCAATTTTTTTAACTAAAAACTGTCCATACACCTCTATTAACCACATTATTCCCTTATATTCCTGACAGACGAACATAAAAAATATTATTACTCCTTCCTGGAAGTTTGTAGTCCTGGTATAGGAACATGAACCACATTATTCCTCCTTCCTGATGGAGCACCAGAACCACCTGTATGACGGCGTATCTTCCACACTGGCAGCAAGCACTTGAGTCACTCAGCAAAGCTGTCTAGACCTAAGCCGGGGGAACCTAAATGGAACATAACCGTGCACTCCTGGAAACGTTTAATCGCTGTCCCACAGCACACAATCCGCTCGGGTAACTTTTCTTATGGTTGATTGTTCTCCTGATGAAATTAATATAGCTTTGTCATCAGTACAGCTAACATGCTGAGTTT